>RJWJ010042283.1:0-13115 GCA_004363605.1 Indri indri | reverse complement strand
TTTTCCCATATGATGATTATTGCAATGGTGTTATGTTTCTCCTATTTAGCATTTCTGCTCCTCATTTTCCTGTGTTTATGTTTGATAGAGCTTTGCTCATTGCTTTCTTATAGAATTTCTCTTGCATGTTATTTTATGATCCATTATAAACAAAGAGGCAATGCAGTGCAATTTAGTAGTAAAGGGCCCAGTCCCTGGAGCTAGAGTAGTTGCATTCCAACAGAAAGTTGTAAGATAAATAACAAACTAACCAAAAATGACCAAATAACTAATACACATATGAGAAATAGTATAAATTGAAATCAATGTCACAAAATTTAATATAATGAAAGTCCTGACAAATTAGATTATAACTGGAAAAAAATGGCATCTGGTGCTCACCAGGATTCTTTTCAAACTTTGCCCTTGTACCTTCTAGGGGACATGTGAAATTAAAACCTATCTTGATGCTAATTTATCAATATATGCCAACTTTTCATATGCTTTGAAATATAATATGATTATTTTCCCTTTTTGGAAATAATCGGAAATTCCCAGAAAGACTTAGATTCAAATATTTTTATTTGTATTGCATTTATAATACAGGATATGTGAAAAATTTAATTATTAAATTCTGTCACAATTGTATTATGAAAAGTATATTTTCATTAAATATTTAAAAATATTTAATTTAAAAATGCAAGATATAAAATGGGCTTTATCTGGCCGATAAAGTGCTTCACAAACTTGTAAGTCATATTTTTTCTATCAGAATCAAAATTCCAGGTCCCAAATCTACCTTTTTATAGAACTTCCTATTTTCCTGGAGGGTTTCTTTCACCAAAGGCTTATGAGAGTTCCAGGGGAGTCATTTATTCTCAGTCATCCTCAGGCTTGCCAATAGTTAGGGAAAGAAAGAAATATATACACATGATAGGGGCTATTTTCCTTGGGTTTTAAGTTTGTTGGTAACTATTATTTAGCTTTTATTCTCTTGCATATTTCCTAATCACTTAGACTATGGCTTCTAATATCACAAAATAAACTGATGCTATTTAAAAAGTATAAGTATCTATAGTAGACAAATTTCATTATTGTACATGTTTATATTTCCTGAAACATGTTAAATTTACATACATGATTTTAAGTCTCTGCAATTAATTTTTTGTGCTGTTTTTTCTTTAACATTCCATTAGTTGACCTGAAATTAATGGTGCAAGAAAGGACACTCTTTATGTGACAGATATTTGGTTTCTGCAAGAATCTTGTTTGAATGGCTATGCCCTTATTATAAGGAAAATGCTTAACTCTGACATTAATGAGAACTAATCATGTCAAATTTCTCAGCCTACTGAAGCTTAACACTGACTTGTTTTATCAAAGGGATAGCTGTAAACAGACATCAAGGCATGAATAACATACTGGAATCCCATGCACTATTAGCTCCTATTGAATGAAAAATTGGAAATTAAGAAAAATACTTACATAGGTTTTTAATCTTAACAAAAATCATTTAAAACAGCATATATTAAATGTGTTTTCTTAATAAGACTACAAAAATAGTGCTATGTTCAATAACTGCTTATTTTCAGGAGAGACTACATTTATAGAATCATAATTTAACAAAATAACATGTCAAAAGTTGCATAATATATTGTGATTGTGAATATATATTGTCTTTTATGGACAGAGTAATATAACTTGTAACCCGGACAAGTTAAAAAATCATTCAAGAAGTACATTGCAAAAATAAAGTGGAAATTATCATAGCGACTGTCACTACATACATCTTACAATAATAACTTACTGATTCTTTGACTTTATTCAAACCAATATTTATTCAGTGATTATTGTGTACCTGGCATATGCTAGGGCTTGCGGACAAATGAAAAGTAGAAAGACATGCAAATTATCCTTATCTTCACTGAAGCTAATATTTTGGGAGGAAAATTGTAAGAGAAAATGAATTCATAATATATATATTACCTATAAATTGCTGCAAGCTCTTAGAAGGACAGAGAGTGTACAGGCAAGAAATGAAGGGTGGTCTACCTCCAAGAATCTGACCAAGCACAGTTTCTTTGAGGAGGTGATAAGCTAGCTAAAAATCCCAAGAATAAGAAGGACTGAGATATATCAAAGTAGGAGAAAAAGAAAACTCTAGGCCAAGTGAACATTGGATGTTGAGAACCTGATGTAGAAAATAGCTCTGCCTTTATACAAAGCAGAAATTCGTGTCTATTTGTGGCTCATGTGAGCTTCTAATGGCCTCCAAGTTAGGAGCAAGGTGATTGCTTTTGTAACACCTGTGCTCTTTGCAAATCAGAGTTTCATAATTATTTGAAAAGCATTCAAAGTGTATTTTCATTATAACTCGAAACATTAACATGATATATTTGCCAACAAAAAGAAAAGGAATAGCTCTGAGGTGTTTTAAAATAAAATATCAGGCTCTGTCCTTTAGAATTTCCTGGCCAGACATCACATTCTCCCTCTCATGAAGGTTCAAAGACAAATGTCTTGAAGAGAATCCAGCCATGTGCTTGAGTTCAACTACTGCCCCTCAGCAGGACTTTGTTTCTTAAGCACTGTAGATTCCAGGACATTTCAGAACATTTTTCTTAACTCCCTGGACCCCTACATGGTCGCAGAACTCATAAAATGTCCTGTGGAGAGAATTTAGGCCATTTAAGACCTCAAGGTTTATATGCTTTCTTATTCTGGCATTCTATATCAACTAAAAGCTCTGTAATTTCTCCTTTTCCCAGCAGAATGTCTCTGCTTCAGCTAAGCCTGCTCCAAAGCCTGTGCCAAGAATCAGCAAATGTCCAAAGGAGTCTAAAAAAGAATGTAGTTTTTCAGCTCACTCAGGAAGAGTTATTCTTTCACTGTAATTTTTGTTTATATTTCATTTCTTCTATAGCTATCTTATGCCTTTGAAAATACACTTTTCATATTTTGTACAAATTTCCCAAGTTTTTGCAGCAGGGACACTGGCTCGCTTCTACTTATTAGAACCTACCTAGAAAGCAAAGACTTTAGTACCACTTTTTTTTTTTTTTTGGAATTTGTCTCAGAACACTGTGGTTAGAGCTTTTCATGACTTTATGTTTCTTTTTTTTTAATTTATTTTTATTTCAGCATATTACGGGGTACAAATGTTTAGGTTACATATATTGCCTTTGCTCCACCCCAGTCAGAGCTTCAAGCATGTCCCTCCACCGGACAGGAATTGCAAAGACGTGGAAACAACTCAAGTGCCCATCAATACATGAGTGGATTAATAAAATGTGGTATATGAATACATGGAGTTCTACTAAGCCACAAAAAGCAATGGTGATATAGCACCTCTTGTATTATCCTGGATAGAGCCAGAACCCATTCTACTAAGTACTATTAATTTACTATTTTGGTGTGATTGATATCACCTTATCCCCATAAAGCACCATTCTCCCTTTTGGCATTTTAATTCATCAGGGATTTCTGATGGTTCAGGACTAGCATTCCATAATCTATGAAATAACTAGGCATTTCCCTTTACCTAATGCGCCATTATTGTGATGATGTTTATCAGCTCTTTTGGGGAGACAAAGAGAAAAATATATATTACATTTTCATATGTTATCATATGTTATCTCATTGACTGGATCAGCCTTATCTTCAGTGAAGAGGCTCCATCCAGTTCTTGGGATACTTCACCTGACTGGGGTGAAGTGATAGTTCATTGTGGTTTTAATTTGCATGTCCCTGATGATTAGAGATGTTGAGCATGTTTTCATATGTTTGTTGGCCATTACTCTATCTTCTTTTGAGAAGTTTCTGTTTGTGTCCTTTCCTCATTTTTTTTTCTTTCCTCACTTTTTAATGTGGTTGTTTGATTTTTTTCTTGCTGATTCTCCTGAGTTCTGTATAGATTCTAGTTATCAGCCCTTTATCGGATATATAGCACACAAATATTTACTCCCACTCTGTAAGTTGTGTATTTGCTACAATGATAGTTTCCTTGGCTATGCAGAAGCTTTTTAATTTGATTAGATCCCATTTATTTATTTTGTGTTGTTTCTATTTTATTTTCTTTGTAGCTATATGAAAGGTATTGGGTCTTTAATTTGACTGTTAGCTTGACTGTTATTGATGTATAGACATTCTGTTGATTTGTATACATTGGTTTTGCAACCTGAGGCCTTGCTGAAATTTGTTTATCAATATCAGGAGTCTTTTGATGGAGTCTTTGTGGTCACATCATCAGCTAAAAGCAATAATCTGACCTCCTCTTTCCCAATTTGGATACCATTTATTTCTTTCTCTTACCCTACTGCTCTGTCTAGGATTTCCAGCACTATGTTGAACAGAAGTGGTGACAGTGGGCACCTTTGTGTTTTTCTAGTTCTTAAAGGGAATACTTTCAACTTTTCCCCATTCAGTATGATGTTGGCTGTGGGTTTGTTATATACGGCTTTTATAATTTTGAGATACACTCCACGTCTAGTTTTTTTCTTTGAGGGTTTTTATCATGAAAGGGTGATGGATTTTGTCAAATGCTTATTCTGCATCTATTGAGATGATCATATGGTCTTTGTTTTTGCTTCTGTTTAAGCAGTGAATCACATTTATTGATTTATGTGTGTTGAACACTCCTTGCATCCTTGGGATGGAGCCCACTTGGTATGGTGGATTAATTTTTGGTGTGCTGATGAACTTGGTTTGCTACTATTCTATTGAGGATTTTTACATCTACATGCATAAGTGATATTGGTTTGTAGTTTTCTTTTTTTTGTTGTTGGTGTGTCCTTTCCTGGCTTTGGTATCTAAGTGATACTGGTTTTATAGAATGATTTGGGGAAGATTCCATCCTTCTTGATGTTATGGAATAATTTCTGCAGTATGGGCACCAGCTATTCTTTGTAAGTCTGGTAGAATTCAGCTGTGGATTCTTCTGGTCCAGAGCTATTTTTGTTTGAGGATATTTTTATTACCACTTCGATCTTGCTGTTCATTTCTGGTCTGTTCAGGAGTTCTATTTCTTCCTGATTGATTCTTGGGAGGTCATTTATTTACAGGAATTTGTCCATTTCCTCTACATTTTCTAGTTTATGTGAGTAGAGATTTTTGTAGTATTTGGAGATGATACTTTGTATTTCTGTGGTGTCCATTGTATTATCTCCTTTCTCATATCTGATTGAGCTTATTTGGGTCCTTTCTCTTCTATTCCTTGTTAATCTAGCAAGAGGTGTATCAGTTTTGTTTATCATTTCAAAGAACCAACTTTTCAAAAGAAGATAGAGAAATGACCGATAAACATATATAAATCATCAAGAAAATGCAAATTAAAACCACAATGAGATATCACCTTACCCCAATTAGAATGGCTTTTATTAAAAAGTCCAAAAACAATAGATGCTGGTGTTAATGCAGAGAAAGGAACACTTATACACTCTTGGTGGGACTACAGATTAGCACAACCTCTATGGAAAACAGTATGGAGATTCCTCAAAGAACTAGAAGTAGACCTACCATTCAGTCCAGCAACCCATTACTGAGTATCTACCCAAAGGAAAAGAAATCGTTTCATCAAAAAGTTGCCTGCAAATATTTATTGCAGCACAATCCACAATTGCAAAGATGCAGAATCAACCCAGGTGTTCATGATGTCATGAGTGGATTAACAAAATGTGGTATATGTGCACCATGGAGTACTACTCAGCCATAAAAAAGGATGAATTAAGCTCTTTTGCAATAATTTGGATGGAAGTGTAGGCCATTATCTTAAGTGAAGTATCTAAAGAATGGAAAAACAAACACCAGCTGTACTCTCTATTAAATTGGAGCTAACTGAGTAGCACACATGTGCACAGAGGGAAGTAAACTCAGAGGAAATCAACCAGTGCAAAGGAACATAGAAGGGAGGTACAAAAACCTACCTAATATGAACAATGAACATGATTTTGATAATGGGCACACTTACACCAATTTCTCAAGCATTGTAAAAGCAATCCATATAACCAAAAACATTTATACCCCCTTAATATTTTGAAATAAAAAATTAAAATAATAATAATAAAAGGTAATTGGATTAACCATCACTTCAGGCATCTGTCATTTCTTTGTGTTAGGAATATTCTGATTTCATGCTTTTATTTTGAAGCACACCCTAACTTATTTCTGATTATAGTCACTTTGTTGTATTATCAATTATTATTCTATCTTACTATCTAACTATATTTTTGTACCTATTAACCATCCCTATTTTATCCCCCCTCCCTGCTACTCTTCCCAGCCTCTGGTAACCATTATTCTACTCTCTGTCTCCATGAGATCAATTGTTTTTAATATTTACCTTCCACATATTCAGGATTAGATGTTTTAGTGCCCCTATAGGAAGAGAGAAAGATACACCAGAGCTCACTCTCTCATTGCCGTGTAAGGACACATTGAGAAGAGGGCCCTTACAAAAACCCATCCATGATTGCTCCCTGATCTTGAACTTGAAGCCTAAAAATGGTGAGAAATAAATTTCTGTTGTTTTAGGAACCCAGTCTATGGTGTTTTGTTACAGCAGCTGTAATGGACTAAGTTATGTCCTATTCATTTGTTTGCTGGAGACCTCATAATCAATAAGTTAGTTATAACCAAGATCTGTGCTGGTCATACTCCTTATATTACCAGAATTAATAGACTGCTGCTGTAAAAGAGCTGTCAGCTCTTTGTTTTAGTGGAAGAAAAAGAAGAGCAGTGATCATCACAAAGAGCAAATGCTGTGCTAAGGTGTGAGTGTGGTACATTCCAAAATGTGGAGAGAGAAGAATCTCTTTATTTTTCTAACTTGTGGATGGGAAAATGATTGAACATTATGTTGTCTGTGGAAACTGGAAGATGAAAACAGTCAATTTTTATGAATACTCCCATATTAGCTCTGGCATCTGTCCCTGGAAAGGCAAGCAGGTATAAGCCAAAGATAATGTAGAAGGCTAAGGTCAGATCCCTTTCAGGTAGTCTCTACTTTGTTTTCTAGTATCTGGGACACCAATCCTTCATTGCAAATTTAAAGGAAGGAAATGAATAAAGATGATTTACCATAACTCTGCTTTCAAGGGGAAGTGAAAAGATTTTTTTAGGTAAGTGGTAGAAGATTAAAGATATAATTAAACAAGGATAAACAAATAATCATAAAAAATGTGAAGGGGAAAGAGATTGTTAGCAAAAGTAAGACAATCTATGTCTTCACTGACCTTCCTTAAGAGAGTGCCCAAGGCAGAAACTGGCTCTAAACTAAAGTTTATAACTGTGAGTAAATTTGCTTTAAAATCTGTGCTGTGTAAGTCTCCTTTCAGGCAAAATTGACCTTGAGATTCTTCTATTTGTGCATAAGTTTTAGGAACAAATTGTATTAAAATTAGTGTTCAAAGGTGAAAGGGTTTATATAAGTGAGAACTTAATATTTCCACTGGTAAATTGGTAAGCAATTTATTTATGATATTTCAGATAACAGATTTATATGTTTGAGGCCTGGTTTATATTTTTTAAAGAAATTAGTTTCATTGTTATCAAAGCTGTCCATAATTTCTTAGTGAACTGAATTAAAATAGACTTATGGAAATTAATTTAAATAATTACCATAAGTTTAGCGATATTATTGTGGTAGATTACATTATTATTCCCAATTATTCATGTGTCCATCTAGCCATGCTCTTTACCATAGGAATTGCTTTCACCAAGGGGATACTATCAGATGTGATACAAGAAAGGAGCCTGAGTGTGTCTGAGTAGATAAGCTTGCCCCCTAGTATTTCAGCTGAGCCAAGGCCATAATGAAGAGTTAAGCCCATCCAGACCCACAGTGTGAAGTTGAACCACCTAGCCAAGCCCAGCCTAGGTTTGTTGATTCACATCAGAGCTGGAGACCTATGAACATGAGAACAATAATCATTGTTACTGTATGTTATTGAGTTTTGGAGTGGGTTGTTCCTAAGCATCATTAAGTCAATAGCTAACAGATCAAGATATTGGTACCCAGAAGTGGAGCGCTGCCATAATAAAAATCTGAAATATGTGGCATGGGCTTTGAGACTGGATATTAAGAGTTGATAAAACTATTGTAGGGGTTTAGAAAAAAAAAACAAACAACAACAGGCAAGTTGGAAAACAATTAAAAAGGATTATGGAGAGCGTAGAAATGCAGGAACATGCTGGACTTGAAAATAATACTGTTTTTCCTCTTCAGTCTCTTCAGTCAGTAAAAATTCAGAAGTTAATATATATCATTGGGGCAAAACTCAAAAAACTATATGGCTCTTAAAATACTTCTTATAGAAATAAATAAACAAAATCTTGGGCTTGACAGCCACACCAGTTGTTAAAACTTCTGAGCTAAATAAGGTGGCACCCAGTAGATTCTTGTATCTGAATAACAGACTCCTAAAAAAATGATGCATGTGGTTTCACAAAATTTGGTAAGAATCATGTCTCTAAAAGATTTGTGAGTGAGGTTACCAACACCTATTGTCGACTGGAATTGAATAGTTAAAAAAATTGAGAGTTTTATATTTGCAAGAATGTTACCAGACTGTTGAAGATGTTAAAAAGACTTGCAGTCTACCATTTACTATAGGCAGAGAATAAACAGAAAATGCCTCAGAGGCAAGTGAAAAGATCCATAGAGCAGAACTCCTGCCAGGGAGTGAAGTCAGGGTCTGTTCAAGAAAATTTTCTACTGTAAGATTAGGAGAACATGATGATATTAGCTCAGCAGGATTTCAGAATTCCTAGGGATTGGTGACTATAATACATCTCCCATTTCTCCCATTTTCAAATGGGAGTATTTGTTGCAGGTATGCTGTCCCCATTCCACAATCATATGTTGGGTATATAGGTGGAGAATAACTTGTCTTTTCAGTTAGTGGGTCCCCACATAAAAATAACTAATTGCAGACCTAATGTAGATCATCAGATCCTGGGTACCAATTGATAAATCTTTGGGAGCAGGTGGATGAATTTTGTGTGCAGAAGGATAATGAATAACTGTGACTAAGAGAGTAGAAAAGTGGTAGATTTAATTTTCTTTTTGCAATAATAACACTTCTCTGCATTAATGTCTTGTATGTCTTGTGCCTTGTGACTTGCTTTATCCAAATAGATATTAAAAGGCATGACAGATCGAGAAGTTAAAATATGTTTATGTGACTGGGCTTGCTTTCTTGCTCTATTGGTTCTCCTTCAGATAATATTAACACATGTGAATTAGACTCCAATTGAACTTGTAGGGAGAAGCCAAGCACACAGGAGGTTTACAACCAAGACTAGCCTACATATGGTGACCTGCAGTTGCATTCAAAATGATAAACGTGAGAACAGATGCTTACTGATGTTTGCTTCTGAGTTTTAGGGTGGATTCTACACAGCATTCTTGTGACACTGCAGATTGATAAAATTATAAACTGTGAATTTTGCACTGGAGGCATAACTGCTTTTAGAGATAGATAAACATTCTTAGCTTAAACTAATAAAGGAGGACACTTTTTCATGTTAAGAAAATTAAACATAATGATAAATATTTTTGTTCCCAAAACTCAACATTTGGAAAAAAATTCCTCCCTCTTGGGTTATTTGAGAAAATCTTTAGGACATAAATGGGAAAGAGAGCTCAGAGGATCCATCTTTCCATGAATATAATTTGCTGTTTAGTACTTTTGATATCAAAACTTTATAAAATAAAAGTTCACTTATGGAATTATATACTATTTATAACATAAAATTGAGGAAATTAGTGTATTTCAGTTCTTTGATTTCCCTAGCTGATATTAATTTGAAATGAGGAAAAATCTTTTTTGGTATAGTAGGTTATTATGGGATGTTTAAATTTTTGGCTTTGTATTTTAAATTTCAAGTACATGAAATTACCTCAGAAAGAAAAAATTATCTACGTCAACATCATCTATTCCTCTCAAAAATTTCTACATTTTTTCCTATGTGTATGTGCTTTGTATGAAAGACGTAAGGGTATTTATTTTACAGATTGTGGAATTATCTAAATGTAATGTGGGTTGGAAGTGTAAAAAATATGTGACCAATTATGCTCCTTTGTTTCAAGAATGTGTTCTTTTAAACACTATTAACATTGTATAATTTATACTAGACTATAATTCTCCAATACTCTCTTATTATAATTTTAATTTGTAATATTTGGCATATTTCTTTTATAATTTTAGATGTGATTTTAGTGTTATTTTCTGGTACTTATAACTAGTTTTGTAGAACTAAAACTATATAAAATAGACTTTTATAGATAAATTCATAAAGCCTCAAAAGTACCTGGAAAAATAAACAATAATATTAGCAAATCATAAAACATATGTACTTTTAGGTCTTAAAAAATGAATGCACAAAAAGAATCTTTTAGCAGTCTCTCATTTTTCATTATGTTTTAAAAATTACATTGAGATTTTATTTATTCTATTTTTGTTGTCATTATTTGTATTGAAGAAACTGGGTTAATTGATATAGTGGTTTCCAAAGTCTGAATTTTGCAGATTACATCCTCGCAGTGTACACTATCATGTTCTTCTATTTTGTGTATATTCTATAACTCAGTAATAACATATGCAGAATATTAGATACTTTTGACAAGAATACTTCATAGAGTAATTTATTGCTCTTTTACCAGTAAGGACATAAAGGCTGGATACCATCTCTTTTTTTTTTTTTTTTTGAGACAGAGTCTTACTCTGTTGCCCGGGCTAGAGTGCCATGGCGTCAGCCTAGCACACAGCAACCTCAAACTCCTGGGCTCAAGCGATCCTTCTGCCTCAGCCTCCTGAGTAGCTGGGACTACAGGCATGAGCCACCATGCCCGGCTAATTTTTTCTGTATATATATTTTTAGTTGTCCAGATCATTTCTTTCTATTTTTTAGTAGAGACGGGGGTCTCGCTCTTGCTCAGGCTGGTCTTGAACTCCTGACCTTGAGCGATCCACCCACCTTGGCCTCCCAGAGTGCTGGGATTACAGGCATGAGCCACCATGCCCAGCTTACCATCTCTTTATATTAGCTACTGACTGTTAATGCCTAACTTCATTAAGATATTAGTGGTTGCAAAGTGGTGATATTTTAATCCTGTCAATCTTTATATTTTGTATTGAAATATTTCACAAAATGAATTTTCCATATTTTATATTTAGAAATGACTATTGGTAAACAGGATAAATTGTTCAACTTTTCCTTTATTCACCAGTTTTAAAAAATGATTAGCTCTTATATATTTTATTTTTATAAATTCATGAATTTAAATAAGTTTGCAATGTCTTAATTGCAGTAATTGTCCTTAATGATGCTCATTTTAGCTCCTCTTTTGTTGCTGGTATCCTCTACAAATTGAATTCTTAAGCATGTGACACAGTCCTAGTTGTATTTGTATTAATAGTTTAGTTTCTATGTCATATGAAAATATATCATAGTTTCCTCTGGCATGTTTCAGAAATGTTGAAGCCAAATGATGATTTCATAGTAAAATGCTAAAAGAAAAGTGAATGTGAAGTAAAAACTAGGCTTACTATCTGGAGACAACTATCTGAGAATTTTTGGCTTTTAAAAGTAATAGAGGAATTCTTTTTTTAAGCTCCAACATATAGAGAATTAAAGCAAACAAAAAGGTGAACAAACTGAAAACCAATGACTTCCCTTGAACCATCAGAAACTGAAGTGTCAGGGCAAATCACAACCCTCAAGTCTGGACAGACAGTCAAATACGACATTACAACTGAGATCAGCTTACTGCAGCAGAACCCACTACAGTAATAAACTGGTAGTTTTCTTTAAATGGCTGTTTTGATGAACTTTTGGAGGCCGTGTATAGACTAGGTTGAGGGTGACAAACTGCACAGTCTTGGGTGTTGGCAGCTTTCATGGGTTTTATTTCCCATCTAAGTTCTCACAGTGAAGAACCAAAACAGATCCACTCATGGTTTTGGCAAGAGAAGAGGAAGAAAAAACATAGTGAAATATACATAGAGGGTTCTGCATATCGAAGGCATACTCTACAGGTGAAAAGACTATCAGAATGTTATCCTGCCAAACAAAAGGGCATTTCTTTCACTCTAGAATCCATTAGCCTTCCCGTCTCACCTAAGGATTAAAAATATGCTAAAATATACTTGTGAAGGTTAAAGTACAGGGACATAGGACCACTAAAAGATGAAGGTTTAATAATAAGATCATGAAACTCTTTCCCTTCCCCATAGTTAATAACCACATCAATAAAATTTCAGTATAATAAAAGAGGATTACAGCTGAAATAGCATTAAAATTTGTGTTCTACCTGATGAGGTGTTAGGAACTCCAGAGACAACAGCGGAAACAAAAACAAGGACACAAGAGGAATCAGAATCATTGGTCATCTCTACAGCTACAACAACATTAAACACAGCCCAACGCCTAGCCAGATTAACATAGAACCTCATATAAAATGCCTAATTAACTCAGTTTGTATTACCTTATACATTGTGTTCTGTTTTCAAGAATAATTTCAAATCATGCTAAAAGACAAGATATAATACTCTAAAGAGGCAAGGAAAGAATCAGAACTAGATTCAGATATGGTAGGACTATTGGAATTATTAGACTTGCAATTTACAACAATTATGATTAATATGATAAGGGCTTAAACAGAAAAAGGAGATAATTTGCAAGAACTCTGCCTTAGTTCATTTTGTACTGGTATAATAGAATACCTGAGACTGGGTAATTTATGAAGAACAGAAGATTATTCTCTCACAGTTCTGAAGGCCAGAAAGTCCAAGATCAAGGTGGGGCCTTCTTTCTGCTTTCTTGAATGGCAGAAGAGCAGAAGAGACTGAAACCAGTTCCTCAAGCCTTTTTTAATAGTGGCAATAAACTATTCATGAATACAGAGTGCTTTTGAGCTAAACACCTCGTATTAGGCCCCACCTCCAAACATGGTTGCGTTGGTGATTAAATTTATAACACATAAATTTTGGAGCAACAAAAACATTTGAACCACAACATATAGATAAGTAATATAAGCAGAAAGATGGCAAGTCAAAGAGAAAAACAAAAGGAAATGGTAGAAATTGAAAACACTGTAACAGAAATGAACAGTAACTTTAATGAGGCCCTCAGAAGAG
>RJWJ010042282.1:0-13116 GCA_004363605.1 Indri indri | reverse complement strand
ACATTTCAGTTCTTAAGCTGGGTTGTGGGCTGACAAGTTTTCATTTTATCAATATATTTCCTAACATATATAAAAAATACACTATAGTATTGATTGCTAATATTTATAAGGTACTTATTATGTACTCTATTCCAAGCATTTACTTTATCCCTTAACAGTTAGCCCTATGAAATAGGTTGTGCTATTTGCCAATTTATAGATGAGGAACCTAAAGCAGAAAAAGGTTAAGTATTATAACTTGTCAAGGGTCACGCAGCTAATAAGCAATGGAGCCAGAAGTCAAACAGAAATTAGGCTCCAGAGTCCATACTCTTAACCATTATACCATAGATATGAATATCAAATAACAAATATAAAAGTTACCTAAGACAATAATAAAAGAGCCAATAGCAAATTGATACCTTTCATTTTCCTTGATGACATTTTCAAGTTGTAGTTTCATCTCACCCATCTGTTTCTGAAAGAATAAAAATATGGTGTGGCAATACATTCTCTAGACAATCAGATCTTTATTAAGTAGTCCATGAATATGCAGGCAATCAGATTCTAACATTAGTCTACAGATAAGAAAAACTTGTTCTTTACTTCTAACAAGGAATATTAAATATGGGTAGTTTAATAATACATAGAACATAATAGAACATTCATTTTGAATAGAATATAAATGATAAAAATATTTTATGTAACACAGTGGGAAATATTTATAAATACATTAATAATTCCCATGATTTGCAGCTGTGAAAAACAGATGAAAGATATTCTTTAGTACATGACTATAACAAATACCAGATAATTCCTATATCTTGAATGTACATCTTTATCAATTCACTTCAGTTTAGGTGACACCCATATTAAGTGTGTATATTTTTCTAGTATTTTAAAAGATGAAATATTGATGGTGAAAAAGAAAACAGAGGTCTTTTTTAGCAATCATTTATTCAGTTTCCAATTCACCACCTTCATTAACTCTCTAAACTCTCTGCACTATAAGACTGCTATGGTAAACAGACATGGTCACTAACATATACTTAGTAGGAAAGATGGTTAAAAAAATCACTAGCTAAAATACAATTAAGGGTAAAACGCATACTGTAAAATGAATGAGATGAAGGTATGGTTAATTATCTCTGAGGGAACAAAAGGATTGTTAGGATTTCAAAAGGAAAGGAGGAGCATTTCAAGTAGGGAGAAATATAAGTAAAAGCAAATAGGAAAAAATAAGTAGTCAGCTGTCAGTAAGATTGATTGGACAAGTGGAGAGCAGAAAAAAGGCCATGTAAAAATCACACTTAAAACAAAACTGTAATCGACTCATGATATGTCCATTCATCTTGATTGCGCACCCTAGGCTAAAGGAGAGGAGCCAAGCCTGCAGTAAACCTTGGCATGGAACAGGTGGAACAGGCAGTTCTCCAAGCTTTTCTCTCTCCCTTTCAACCAGAGAAGCTCAAGGCAGCTTGGTCTCAGAAATCAGTAATATTAGCCAATTCTATCTACAAAGTTGGCTTGAAAGGTGAACTTTTCCAAGGTCCCTGCTATGCTTGAATCACAATTAAACCAAAATGAATTAATTCACTACTAGATAATTGAACAGTGAAACATGTATGGAGTGATGCAGTGAGAGAGAAAATTGGAGAGGCAGGTGCAGGGTCTTGAATGCTAAGAGGTTTAGATTTTGTTGTAGCAATAGTCCCAACTTTATAATTTTTAAATAAATTGATCTTTAAAAGTTGTAAAACTATCAGTGTATCTTGAAAAGTATTTATTAATATTAATTTTAAATAATTATGTAGGATATATATTCATTAGCTAAGATTAAAGATAGATCATGACAATCACATAAAAATTCTTCCAAATATTTAATATTTGGAAGGAAATAAAATCTACAGAGTACTTATCACATCACCAAATTTTTCTGTACTATTTACATTTTCTGGCAAAAAATCTTTCATATAAAGAATTGCCGTGGTACCTTTCCTGCTCTGAAGATATCCCATTTTTAGTCATAAGAACTAGTCCTACTAATAAGCAATAATATCTTTGTGAGCAACTATTCTTAAAAGTAGCTGTCAATATCTTTTTTCTCTTTCAAAGAAGTAGCAATTATTCTTATTATCATAGACTCTTGGACTTTCTACTATAGCTTCTTCTCTCTTGTAATTAATTGAGTGATCACCCATAGGTGGTAAAGAATGCCAAATGGAAAAATGAAGTTAACACCTTAGTAAAATTGCTGAGTAAAGAAATATATGAATTAAACAGATTATAAAAACTTTAAAAGATTTTAATTTTAAGATAACTAGATATTTTATGTTATAACAATAAAAACACATAACAGGTCATTATAGCAATTCGGAGAGAGTGAATTCAGCAGAAACTGTAGATTCACTAGTTCTAAAAATAAAAGTAAAATGCCATTTGTGCAAAAGAGAGCCTTCTGTTGCTCATTCATTGTTAATTAGAAATATTAAAAGACATAACTGTAGTTGGCTTAAATTTAAATAACTGCAGGCTAAAAAGCACACAGTAAAGACCATGAAAAGACTTACTTAACTCATGATAAAACCAAAATTACAATTCAAAGAAATGGTTTTTTTTTCCAGTTTGGATCTATAGGATCACATTGTAAGTTACATTAGAGGAATAACCCTGGATATAAAAGTCTAAATAATTCCAAATGCAATCGAAGAATTTAACTTTATTTTTAGAAGTTGTAAGCATTATGTATTCTTTTAGTAAAGCTATAGATCAATCCATTAATTGATAAATAGGAGATTGACTTGTTTTTTTAACTTTATATATATTTATTTTTCTTTTATGAACACTAAAAAGGTTGAACATCAAGTACTGATAGATTTAACTCATAGAGACTTTTTTAACCTCTATTCTAGACGTTTTCATTATTTTTCTTTTTTTTAATTTTATTTTTTAAATTTATTTTTAAATTTCAGAATATTATAGGGGTACAAATATTTTGGTTACATATATTGCCTTTGCACTGCCAAGCCAGAGCAACAAGCATACCAATCCCGGAGACACTGCACTTCGCACCTGTGAGTTGTGAATTTACCCATCCCCTCTACCCACGTCCCACCTCCCCGGCACCCGATGAATGTTATTTCCATGTGTGCACATAAGTGTTGATCAGTTAGTACCAATTTGATGGTGAGTACACGTGTTGCTTGTTTTTCCATTCTTGCGATACTCCACTTAGAAGAATGGGCTCTAGCTCCATTCAGGATAATACAAGAGGTATTAATTCACCATTGTTTTTTATGGCTGAGTAGCACCCCATGGTATACATATACCACATTTTATTAATCCACTCATGTATTGATGGGTAATTGGATTATTTCCACATCTTTGCAATTGTGAATTGTGCTGCTATAAACATTCGAATGCAGATGTCTTTATTACAGAATGACTTTTTTTTCCTTTGGGTAGATACCCAGTAGCAGGATTGCTGGATCAAATGGTAGTTCTACTTTTAGTTTTTTGAGATATCTCCATATGACTTTCCATAGAGTTTGTACTAGTCTGCAGTCCCACCAGCAGTGTATGAGTGTTCTTATCTCTCTGCACCCATGACAAAATTTGTCATTTTGGGACTTTTTGATAAAAGCCATTCTCACTGCAGTTAAGTGATATCTCCTTGTGGTTTTGATTTGCATTTCCCTGATGATTAGAGATGTTGAGCAATTTTTTGTATGTTTTTTTGGCCATTAGTCTGTCTTCTTCTGAAAAGTTTCTATTCATGTCCTTTGCCCACTTTTTAATGGGGTTGTTTGATTTTTTTCTTGTTGGTTTTCCTAAGTTCTATATAGATTCTAGTTATTAGCCCTTTATCAGATATGTAGCATGCAAATATTTTCTCCTATTTTGTAGGTTGTCTATTCACTCTAATGATAGTTTCCTTGGCTGTGCAGAAGCTTTTTAACTTGATGAGGTCCCATTTATTTTCATTGATGCTGTGATTGCTTTGAGGGTCTTCTTCATAAATTCTTTGCCTAGGCTGAAGTCTACAAGAGTTTTTCCAACATTTTCTTCTAGAATTTTTATGGTTTCATGTCTCAGGTCTAAGTCTGTTATCCATTGTGAGTTGACTTTTGTGACAGGTGAGAGCTGTAGATCTTGTTTCAGTGTTCTTCATGTGGCTATCCAATTTTCCCGCCACCATTTATTGAATAGGGATTCTTTTCCCCAGTGTATATTTTTGTCTGCTTTGTCAAAGATGAGATGACAATGTGAGGATGGTTTTATATCTGGGTTCTCAGTCCTGTTTCATTGGTCTGTGTCTCTGTTCTTGTGCAGAGTACCATGCTGTTTTGGTTACTACAGCCTTGTAGTAGAGCTAGAAGTCTGGTAGATTGACGCCTCCCAAATTTGTTCTTTTTGCTTAAGATTGCTTTGGTTATACGAGGTCTTCTCCAGTTCCATTTGAAGCATAGAATCACTTTTTTAGATCTGCAAAATATGATGTTGGTATTTTAATATGGATTACACTGATTCTGTAGATCACTTTAGGTAGTTTAGACATTTTAACAATATTGATTCTACTGATCCATGAGCATGGTAGGATTTTCCACCTGTTTACATCCTCTGCAATTTCTTTTCTCAGTGTTTTGTAGTTCTCCCTATATAGTTCTCTCACCTCCTTGTTAAGCATATCCCTAAATACTTAATTTCCTTTGATGCTATTGGGAAAGGTGTTGCATCTTTGATTTGATTCTCAGCTTGACTTTATTGGTGCATATAAAAGCTACTGATTTGTGTGCACTGATTTTGTATCCTGAGACTTGCTGAACTCATGTATCAATTTCGGGAGTCTCTTGGTTGAATCTTTGCAGTTTTCTACATTTAATATCATATCGTCAGCAAAAAGTGAAAGTTTGGCCTCTTCTGCCCCCATTTTGGATACACTTGATACCCTACTCTTGTCTGATTGCTCTGGCAAGGACTTCCAGTACTATGTTGAATAGAAGTAGACACAGTGGGCAACCTTGTCTGGTTCCAGTTCTAAGTGGGAATGCTTTCAATTTTTTCCCATTCAGTATGATGTTGGCTGTGGGTTTATCACATTTGGCTTTAATAATTTTGAGGTATGACCCATCTGTGCCTATTTTGTTAAGAGTCCTTATCATAAAAGGGTGCTGAATTTTGGCAAATGCTTTTTCTGTGTCTATTGAGAGGATCATATGGTCTTTCTTCTTACGTTTATTTATATGGTGAATTACATTTATAGATTTGCATGTGTTGAACCATCCTTGTGTCTCTGGGTTAAAGCCCACCTGATCATGGTGAATTTTTTTTGATGTGTGGTTGAATTCGGTTTGCTAAGATTTTGTTGAGAAGTTTTGCATCTATGTTCACAAGGAATATCAGTCTGTAGTTTTCTTTTTTTGTTATGTTCTTTCCAGGCTTTCATATCAAAGTGATAGTGGCTTCAAAGAATGCGTTGGGGAGGATTCCATCCTTCTCAATGTTGTAGAATAATTTCTGCAGTATAGGTACCAGTTCTTCTTTGTGGGTTTAGTAAAATTCAGGTATGAACCCATCTGGTCTGGGACTTTTTTTTATTGGAAGATTTTTTATTGGAGCTTCAATTTCAGTGCTTGATATTGGTCTGTTCAGGAATTGTATTTCTTCCTGATTTACCCCAGGGAGGTTGTGTGTTTCTAAGAATTTATCCATTTCCTCCATGTTTTCAAGTTTTGGGGCATAGAGATTTTTATAGTATTCAAAGATGATGTTTTATATTTCCATGGTATCAGTTGAGACCTTTCTTTTTTCATTTCTAATTGAACTTATTAGCATCCTTTCCTTTCTACTTCTGGTCAATCTAGGAAGAGGGCTGTCAATTTTGTTTATCTTTTCAAAGAACAAACTTTTTGTTTTATTTATATTCTGTATAGTTCTTTTGTTCTTGGTTTCATTTAGTTCTGCTCTGATCTTGGCTATTTCTTTTCTTCTGCTGGGTTTAGGATTGGCTTGCTCTTCTTTCTCCAGTTCCTTGAGACAGTTCCTTAGTTTGTCAATTTGTGGTCTGTCTTCTGCATGCAGGCATTTAAGGCTATAAGTTTTCCTCTCAGGAATGCTTTTGCTGTATCCCACAAATTTTGATAACTTGTGTCCCTGTTATCATTTAGTTTGAAGAATCTTCTGATTTCTGTCTGGACCTCTTCCTTGACCAGTCATTCAGCAACAGATTGTTTAATTTCCATGTGTGTAGAGATTTGTGTAGAGATGAGTGTTTCTGTTGGAACTGATCTCTAATTTTATTCCACTGTGGTCTGAGAAGATACATGGTATAATTTCTATGTTTTTAAATTTGTTGAGATCTGTTTTGTGGCCTAGGATGTGATCGATTTTAGAAAAAGTTCCATGAGCTGATGAGTAGTACATATATTCCATGTTGTTTTAGAGGAATGTTCTTTAGATGTCTGTTAGGCCCATTTGTTCTAGAGTTCTGTTTAAGTGCATTGTTTCCATAAGCCCTGGCAATTAATCATTCATCAAATATTCAAGGGCCTATTATGTGTTACACTATAAAGCATACAGTAGAATCTCTTCATGTCCATGCATGAAAAAAAGAAAAAGTAGGAGAGAAAGTGCTAAGTATCTGCCATGTGCCTACAGCCCCATTCTGAAGAAATCAGTCTCGAGGGGTTGTTTTTATATAAAATCATTATACTTTCTTCCATTGCATTAAATTAAGTCAACTCTGCTACCCTTGCCACAACTGAATTGATCCAGGGATTGGTATCTGAGCCAAATACAATCATGGATATATTCAAGCTCTAACAAAGAGAGGTCACAGTCTCCTGGTGGGCTTAGCTGGAGACAAATAAGTTCGTTTTAAGAAATGCTTCTATTGTATTGTTATCCCAGTATCAGAAAGGTCAAAATTTGAGGGGAAATGTTAAAGACGTTTTCAGATCAAAGAAACACATTATTAGGCATACTCTAAAAATATAGATTATTGAAACTCAGCTTGTGCTCTGAACAATTCTGTGCTATTATTTTAGTTCTCCATGAGCCTGCTACACACCCTAGTCTAATAAACCCTGGGACCCAAAGTGATAATCTGTCTGTATAGACACCATCCTCAGTTTCTTTATTCCCTTCACTCCTAAAACAAACCCCCATTACTATGAGGACTTCGGGAAAAAAGCTGCTACAGCTTAAGCCTATATTGAAAGTGGATAAATAGCATCTAAAAGACATAAGACAAAAGCATCTGATAGATGTAGTATTTGAAATTGAGAAAAAAGAATCCATTCTTCAAATAATGGGATACGTGGGTAAAATGAGGATAAGGAGAAATTTCAAAAAGGATGTGAGATGGTTTTGGGTTAAAAAAAAAAGATGTGAGCAATAATGAGATTAAGAGAGTCCTCTAAGCATCTAAGAGATATCTCATGCCAGATAGCAAGAGCAAGGAAATAATAGATTAAAAGACAAAATCGAAGCTGATCTTTAAACACACACATGTGGGCTCATGAACACACTTACAGAAAACCCAAAACTGATTAGTTACATCTAAATATTTTCTTTCTCATCAATATTTTTTTTAAAAAATGGAGTGTATTTTACTTTATTTTTTCAGAATAAAATATTACAAAAAGCTTCATAACTATTTCATACCTGATAATATTTCAGCTGCCCATTTAGTGCTTCTAGATGTTTTTCATACTCAGTAATGAGAGGAGCTACACAGCTAAAGAAAAAAATACAGAGTTAAAATTGTAGCATATTCTGTTCCATCTAGTATAATAAATACATAACAAGTAAAATAAATTATACATCAAAAATTTTATGTTTAATTTACTCATAGGACTCAATATTTCGCCTTTTTTACTAAACCAAGGTTTTTAAATCTTTATACAATTAATATTTTAGGCTGAAAAATTATTTGTGTGCAGTGGTTGGCCTGCGCATTGTAGGATGTTTAACAACATCCCTTGCCTCTATCCATTAGCTGTCAGTTGCAGATTCACCCTCCACAGTTGTGACAAGCAAAAATTTTTCCAGACATTGCCATATATCTCCTGGAGGAACAGAGGCAAAATTGTTTCTGGCTGAGAATCACTCTTACAGACTGTAATACTTACTTTTTCTTGTCAATTCAATAACAGATCATTTAAACCTAATTATAGCAGACCATAAAATAAACATTCTTAATACTAAAAAAAATATTTTAATGATAATTAAATATAATTAAGAAAATAATAATTTTCTGGTAGTATTTTACCTTTGGTCAGCTACTGAGTTTCCTAATATGTCATCTCCATCTCCTTTGAAGACAGTTTTCTATGACAGAAAATGTGCATCTTAAAATGTTTTCTCACATCATTCTAGCCAAAATTAACAGTGGTTTAAAATTAAATACAATTAAAATTTTTATAACCTTAGAAAATCTATTGGAGTGATTTAAAAAGAGAGAAACAGAAAAATAATCATTTCAACTGATATTCAAATGCATTTGATAAATTTAATAGCCATACATAATAAAAAAAACTCTTACAAATTAAAAATGAGAGGACTTTTCTTAATTTCATAAAAATATCTACCAGAAACCTACGTTAAATACCATTCTTCCTGGGGAAACAGCAGAAGCACTGCATTTAATTCAGTAATAATACAGGGCTGCTCACTATCACTGCTGAAATTCAACATTGTACTAAAAGTTCTCAATACAATATGTCCTGGGGGTGATTTAAAGGTTGAAAAGCAAGATATAATGCTATTATTGTTTATAGACAGTTTGACCATTTACCTTGAAAACTCCATGTAATATACAAATTGTTAGGATTAGTAAGAGAGTAAGAGAATACACTAAAAGTCACACAGATAGAAGATCAACATTTAAAAAAATGAGTAGCTTTTTCAAATACCAGCAATAATCTAAAATTGTAACAGGAAAAAAGTCCTTTTCACTACTGTAACAAAAGGTAAACAAAAAATGGTATAAGAACTTACGGAGAAAATTATCTTTACTAAAGGAAATACAAGAAGATCTAAATAAACAGGGACTATATCATTTTCATGTATGTGTGGAACAGTCAATATTTTGAGTACATCAATTCCTTAAAATTTACTGCATCTTCAAAAAAAAAATCTGGTGGAATAATTTATGAAATTTGATCTTAAACAGACCCTAAAGTTCCTATGAATGAGTAGATGTGCATAAAATAATGGTAAATTACCTGTTGTATTATCCTGAATGGAGCTGGAGCCCATTTTTCTACATGAAGTATCACAAGAATGAAAACAAACACAGTATGTACTCACTATTAAATTGGTATTGATTGATCAACACCAATGTGCACATATGGAAGTAACATTCATAGGGTGTCGGGCAGGTGGGACGGACTAGGAGGGGAGGGGTAAATTCACACCTAACAGATGCGGTGCCCACTGTCTCAGGAATGGGCACCCTGACTGGCTGGTATGAAAGCAATCTATGTAACCAAAGTGTTTGTACCCCCATAATACTATGATATTAAAAAAAAAGAAAAGAAAAAAAAGAATTTTAGAAATTGATTTACTCTAGATTACTAAAAATCAGTTACTGTGTTTTTTAAAGGATTAATTAAGAGAAGTAATATTTTAACTTTTGATAGTTCGAAAATTAGGTAAAAAGCTTCTTGGGATAACTAAGCAGTCCAAACTTTAAAAATGTTACTTCTCAAATTTCTCAGGAATTTTTATAAAATCAAAATATTATAACTACTAACATTATGGCTGGTAGTTGAAGATGAATAACATTTTACAAAACAGAAATTTATGCACTCATTAACCTTCTACCCATCAATTACATGAGTTTTCTAATTGTTACTCTTATCACATATCTCTCTAATTTACCTTATAGATCTTATTTTGCCTCTCCTAATCACTATCATATTCCAGAGTTTAACACAAAGCCTCACTACTAACAGATGCACAAGAAATCAGTGGTAAAGAAATAATAAATGAATTTCTTTCAGATTATTCAGAAAGTCATTCTTTTAAAAAATGTTTTGTAGTATTACGATGCTTATCAAATTAAATCCAAACTCAACCATTAACCATTCATTGCTTTCTACAAACTACTCTTCCTAATATTATTTTCCATATTTTCTCATATATGCTAAACACATTATATAAACTAAAATACATTTTATTCCCTAAATACGACTCTCACTTTCTCACCTCCTTTGGCTTTTCATCATGCCAATGGGTCCATGTGAAATGCTCCCCACCACTTTCTCTTTTGGCTCCTAGTCAGGTTCTTTTGAAATCTTACCCACTCTTCCACATTCATCAGATATGCTACATCCTTAAACTTTTCCTGATCTATTTCTTTTGTCACCCTTAATACACATATTTGGTTTTAATGTTAACATAGAAGGAATGCGCCTTTTACCTAGTTATATGATATTTGTTGCATCCTTAAAACTATTTTTATTAGCTTTAAGTTTGTATGATATGGTCGTTTTACTTTATTCACCTTCTTATCACTGAAGCACCTGGCATAATTCCTTGAATAAAGGTAGTGATCAATAATATTAGTTAAGCTGAGTTCTATGATAATACTGCTCAAAAACTATTTTCTAATAACAATTGCTAAGGAAATACAAACCTCAGAATAAATGATCCAATAATTCAAAGTAATAAAAATTGTAAAATTCTGAGAATAAACATGATAAATCAAGGAAACTGTCATTAGAGCGAATAGACAGCCTACAGAACGGGAGAAAAATATTTGCTCTCTATACATCTGATAAAGGGCTGATAACAAGAATCTATACAGAACTTAAGAAAATCAACAAGAAAAAAAATCAAACAGCCCCATCAATAAATGGGCAAAGGAAATGAATAGCAACTTTTCAAAAGAAGACAGAATAATGGCCAGCAAACATATAAAAAAATGCTCAACATCTCTAATCATTAGAGAAATGCAAATCAAAACCACAATGAGATATCACCTAACCCCAGTGAGATTGGCCTCTATCAAAAAATCCCAAAACAACAAATGCTGGCGAGGATGTGGAGAGACAGGAACACTCTTACACTGCTGGTGGGACTGCAAATTTGTGCAACCCTTGTGGAAAAGAATTTGGAGATACCGCAAAGAGCTAAAAATAGAAATACCATTCAATCCAGCAATAGCACTATTAGGCATCTACCCAAAAAAGCAAAAGACATTCTATAAAAAAGACATCTGCACCTGAATGTTTATGGCAGCACAATTCACTATTGCAAGGATGTGGAAACAACCCAAGTGCCCGTCAATCCATGAGTGGATTAATAAAATTTGGTATATGTATACAATGGAATACTACACTCAATAATAAGAGACGACAGTGATCTAGCACCTCTTACATTTTCCTGGATAGAGCTTGAGCCCATTATCCAAAGTGAGGTATCACAAGATCAGAAGAATAGGCTCCACGTCTACTCGCCATCAAATTGGCACTGACTGATCAACACTATGGTGCTCACACGGTAGTAATATTCTCCAGGGATTAGGGGGCTGGCGGGGTAAGCTCACAACTAATGAATGCGGTGAGCATTGTAGAGGGAAAGGGCATGCCTCTAGTCCTCGCTTGGTGAGGCAAAGACATAAAATGTAACCAAAATGTTTGTACCCTCATAATATCCTGAAATAAAAAATAAAGAAAGAAAGAAAGAAAAGAAGAATGGTCTTCGGCTCCATCCAGGGTAATACACGAGGTATTAGTTCACCATTTTTTAATGGCTGAATAGTACTCCATGGTATACATATACTTCATTTTGTTAGTCCACTCATGTATTGATGGGCACTTGAGTTTTTAAAACTTTTTGTAAATTTGAAATTGCTTCCAAATATAACATTTAAAAAGATTGCTTTATTGGTATTATTATAAAGTTTATGGCTTAATTTTAATCATTGAACTTTGAGGAAACTCATGCAATTATACATGTAAGATCAGAAAACATCTTAGAGTACGTTAGATTCTCAAACTCCATAATAAGCAAGACTATTCCCATTAAATTCCTGAAAGTTCTATATAATTATAACTACATTTAAATAGTGCAGTGTTAAGTAATCCAAAAAAATTGATTGCATGGTAACTTCATGTAAGATCTTATGTCAAACACTGGGGATGTAATAAATACTCAGTGTTGCTGTTTGGGGAAGACCAAGCTCTGATGATAATTGCCAAGGGAGTCACACCCGTGAGAGCCACAGGAATTCAGGGGTAAGGAAAGTACTGAAGGCAGTTGTGGTCAGGAAGTTTTGATGTTGCAGGCAAAAGCTAAGTCAGCTCTTGAAGTATGGTCAGAACTTAAACAATGTACGGGAGTATGGAACATGTTGTCCTAACAGATAGAGTAGAAGCTGTCAAAGACACATGGTTCATGTTGAAGGGATTCAGAGGCTAATTGGAAGAGGTTCCTAGTGACCAAAAATGGTACAATTTGAGGATCAATAAGGACACCTATTAATACAATGAATTAAAATAGGTTCATAATACCAAAAAGCCAAACAAAATGAAACATAATTGGTAATCATTTGAAGATGCTATAGAACCAACTAATTACTTTGAAATGGGAAGAAAATGGGAAGAATCAAGCATTTACCAAGACTTCCCTTTGTGAATAATCAGAGAATAGGTGAGGGGGATGTTCCTCCTTACGGAAATGAGGGGATGATAAAATTAGAATACCACCATTTTGCAACCTAAATAAATTAATGGGTCTAGATATTAATGATTAATGGTTGCTGTCATCACAAAAACAGAGATTTCCAGATATTGTGTGGCTCCTGATAAAAGAACACCATACAGTTGATGAAGTAGTCTTGCCAAAAACATCACACCTAAATCTGATCTACCCTTTAAAGGAAACATAAAGGAAAAAGGAACATATTAAATACCACAATGAAGATGCAATCAGCATATCAAGACTGTGGAAAATTCTCCAGGACAAACAACCCTGATTCTTTAACAAATAATGTAATGAAAACAAACAACAAAATGACAGGGAGATAAAGAGGTAAACTACAGATGAGTAGACACTGAAAAGCACAGCAACCAACTGGAATGTCTGGACCTTATTTGGATTCTGACTAAAGCAAATTGTTAAAAAAAA
>RJWJ010042281.1:0-13111 GCA_004363605.1 Indri indri | reverse complement strand
GTCGTAATTTGAATGCAAATTGTTTCAGTCATCCCTGGTTTTCTGAACCCTCAGCTTTACTTCTCTAATACCCCACAATTTTTTAAACCAATAATTGCGTATATCATACGCTCATTTCACTACCCTTTCCTTCTGTTTTCTTTCTACATCACTATCACATGCTGTTGGTCTCTTTCCAATCTTCCAACATCCCCCTGAGTGCAGGGTAATTTTTCAGAAATAATTATTCATTTTTACTGCACTATTGTTCAGTAAGCTTATTAGTCAAATTCTTTCAGTCCCCGGGGCCTCGTGTCATCTGGAGCGGCTGATTTATGCATGTTTGTGTTTGCCAAATATTCATCTACCTGGTTTTTGTCCAAACTTTAAGTTTATAATTCTCCACATTTCACTTATTTATGCTTATCGTAAGGAGTTTAGCATTGCCGGGCTTTAATATTTTCATTTTAGTATTTGCTTCTCTTACTTGCAGATCTGTGTTCTTTCAAGCTTCTTGGCCTATTTTTTTATGACTCTGGGTGAGTTTACAGATTTTAAAGTGATTGCTAAGTGTTAAGTCTTTCTGTTTCAACTCATGTATATTTTTCTCTGCTGAGCTTAATTGACCCAGTCCGTTGTCTTGGCCACTTAAGTCTTGTCTCAAGTATTCAGAACTGTTCAGTGATCCTAAGAATTTCTGACACAACCAGAATAGGTACCTACATTTTCCATTTGACATAAATAGATAGAAACTAGAATAAAAGAATCATGAACTACAAATTTCTTTCAGAAGAAACAGCAACGGAATTTGCTGGTCAGCTCAGCTTCTTAGAAACTACCAAGTATCTCCTCTTCCAAAAGCGTAGAACATTCTACTATGTGAATAGTTTGGCGCTAGTTATTCACACTTTTCCTCAGAGAAATAATTTTTTCAACCTAACCTCTTTCTTAACATGACCTTGCCAAGTCAACATGATTTTACAGAGCATTTTGCTGACATTTATTCAGTTGCTAATGGTATCCTAATTCGGTTTATACCTCCACCCACCCACTAGAGAATCCTGAAATCATAGATTACATGCCTGCCATTTATTCTTAGAATCTAATCCAATGCCCTTATTTTACTAAAGACAAATGTTTGACCCCAATAAGCGAGGACACTTAAATCTGTAACCGCTCTGTGCCAATGACTGCTCCAATGGAAAGCTCCGTTTATGATGCAATAACGCTTATTTTTAACAAGCTGTTTTACAAGGTAGCACGGCATTTGGCTTTGGGGTTGATTTGGAGCAAGCGAAGCCTCATTGTCATTCGGAGTTGTTAGCAAGAAGGATGTAGTCATGCCATTTTTATTTTATTCAGATAGCATTAGATTTAGTATTGATTCGTAGCCTGAGCAAAAACTAGAACAACTGAAAATATTAAATTTCCAGTTCTAATAACCACATGGCCAAGTCATCTTTTGCCATGGATGCCCCACGCAGGGACAGCAGAAATTAAATCTTTAATTGCAGCTGGTTACAAAGAGGGAGCAGCCTGGTGGTGGTGGATTTCCCCCAGCAGCTTCTAAGAAGCTATTGTCCCTGTCCTCTAAAAGCATACGCGTCAGCAATGTCTTTGATAGTGTCGGTTTTAGGTGACGGCAGTACTGGTATTTAGAGACTTACATATACATTTAAGAGATCAGAGCAGGGGTTAAACCAAACAAGTTAGAAGCGAATTCTTTTTGCACAAATGAAAGAATATTCTTATGAATCACATGCTCATGTTGGAGGAGAAATTTCAAAGTTCTAAAATCTTTTTAAAGTCCTAAAGTCTTACACATAAACAAATAATTTCAAAAGGAGAAACTAGGAATATCTGAGCAATTTATCAGCCTAGATGTAATTCAGATAAATACGTTATGTATACTCTACTATTCTTATAGAGAAAGGGCAAAGTAACTTCCCTACTTTGAGACCTGCATGATTAGGAGAGCAGAGGGTAGGAATTACCGCTGGGGACCTTCTGGGAAGGGGAAACCCCGGGCACTTCTCTTGTCCGGACCCTGCTCGAGCACCCTGCAGCTCCACTTGGCAGGAGGCCCTTGTGCTCTCTTTGGCACTCGAGCTGTGTGGGTGCTATAAACTGCCATGAGCCCCTTTGTATCAGCGTGATTATGGGGCTGACATGATTTTAGTTGGGAAATCTAACTTAAAGTGAAAAAACAAAACAGACTTTAAAATTTATTCAACCCTTGGAACTGACTTCACTTTCGGGGGACCCCAGGTTGATTTCGTCCCCTAGATCTGGATCCCTTCCAACCCATAGGATCCCCCGGACTCGGCCACGTGAGACTGTCCGTGCACTGAGTGTTCGTCGGCTATTTGGCCCACGCCATCTGATTGCTTCCAGAAGTTGCAGAACATGTTGTCCTATTGAAGCTCTTCAGTTAACTTCTCCTCTTCCCTGAAAGGGCTTTTGTTCCAATGCGTTTATGTTCAGCCTTTCCAGGCCGTGAAGATAGTGAGACTGGACACTAATGGCTGCTGCATCTTGAGTTATTATGCAGCGTCCCCAGTGAACTGAACACCTGTGAGTTTGACGGCTCCTGCGGTCATAGCCTGTGAGTCACAGATGAGTCAAGCGAGACTCGGGCTGCGTGGGGAAGAGCTTTTAACCAAACACATGCCAGGCTTAAGCCATCAGACAAGTGGATTGACTCTGACTCTTCCAAAAATCTAGGGCTTCCTCAGCTTAACTATATGTGAAGTACAGCTGAGTGGTTTTTCAGAGATGGGCCCGAGTTCACCAGAGAAGAAGCAGGAGTCCCAGTCTCAGGCCGGCCTCCTCCCTGCATTGCCCCTGGAGTGAGTTGGAGCCCCAGACGCAGCAGAACTTTACAAGGAAAGCTGTTCTAGACAGCAGAAGATCCTGACGCCAGAGGTGACTTTCTGTAGCTGCGCATCCTGGCCCTTAGGCTTGAAGAAGATGGTCCCACTCAACACAGTGGTTTTGTGGCCAGTCCAGTGGAAAAGGGTACAGATAAAATCGACACTGTGGTTTCCAAAGAACCTGCATCTGGCCACCCGTTGATAGAAACACTATAGCTTCCTTCCCTTCTCCACCCCTGAGCAAGGCTAGACATAGAGAAAACTAGAACTCTGCCCTCAGACAAAAGAGTCAGTCAATTAAGGGTGGACCCAAGGCCGTTGTAGGACTTCAAGTGTGTTGTTTACCATTTCAAAGCATTTATAGGCATGCTCATAATTCCTTTATAACTTGCTGGGTATTTGACTCTATAAAGTGTCAGGTGCTCATGCAGGTCGGCTGCCCTTTTTTTTTTTAATTAATACAGCCACCTTTATCATGCGTTAAGGCAAACCAACTTTGAGAAAATCAGTGCACAAGCCTTCCCCACTACCACCCTAAAATGCAAAGGAAATAGACCTAGAGGTGAGTCTTTCCACCTAACGGCATGCCTCATGGCTTGGGTTATAAACAGTCATAAACAAAACGTAGATTTCCCTAAGTAACTATAAAATGATCATAGTTAACACTGTGTCATATATTTGGATTTTGCTACCAACAGAATATGAAGATCCTGGGATTGGAGCAGAAATTCCACGTCGATGCTAATATTTATATCACAGGATAATGCAGTCTACTATCCGTTTTCTTTTTTTCAAAAGAGACTTTTTAGTCTTTATTACTATTCTACACACACATTGCATTGGTACTTCATCTACTGGAATGTATTTGAACTATCAAACTATCACATTAAAAGTACCTAGATAAAAGGGAAAAATGACCCTCACCCAATGCAGATTCTTAAACATTACAATCTACATGAAGGTTATGCTGCATTAAAATACAAATAAGTTTAATTATCTTCCTAAATAACCCAATGTCCATGGTTTCAGCTGTCTGGCCTGCTGCTGAGATAGGTGACCAATATTCATCATGATAAAACAATTTAGAAATCATCTTAGGAAAATCCTTGCTGAATCAGTTGGTTTCTTAAACCTGTGTCTAGTATCTTTTCATAGTTTTTTGTTCTTTTGATTTCCTTCTCTCTCTTTTTAAAGAAGGCTGTCCAGACCTCCTGTGAGGACAGGGGGGCCCATTTGTCATCTGTGGCGAATGTATCTTGCTCTGTAAACCCATCTTGCCCTTCATCAAACTTTGTTTCATATTTGCAAAAAAAATCTTTCTTAATTAAAAAGGCTGTCCAAGTGACTGTTTAAGCTCTGGCCAAATAGCACCTCATGTATTCTGTCTTCCATGAGTTCGAGGTGCAAGACTTCATCTTTCTGTTCTCTGCATCCACAAAGTGAGCACGTTACCTATGAGCAACGAATTTCCTTTTTGCCACCTGTCTTCTGTTCTTGGCTCGTAACGCTGATTCATGAATCCGGCAGAGCCTTGGCCTTGGCATGCCGGGCCTCTGTGCCCTGCCCCTCTGGGGACCCAGGCACCTGTGGGGCCCTCAGCACCAGGTGACTCTGAATGCGATTCCTGGTAGCTCTTCCTGTATTCACTCTTCCCCTTGCTGCCAGGGGACCCGAGGCCATGCACCGCCACCTATGAACTCGGGACAGAACAGAGACCTGTGGTGTTATTGTTTAACCAAATCAATGCATCACTGGGTGTAGAATTAAGAAGAGGAAGTGAATGCAACTAGTTATAGCAAAACAAAGGAGCGATTTGTTATGAACATCTCATGCTTCCTGAGTGTAATCAAAGTCTCTCGAGACGCATTTGGAGCATTCGTTCAAGGAAGCCTTGTCGCATTGGTATTTGAAAAACTCTATAAGGAAGTGACGTGGGCCTGGAAGCACCAGGCCAGGCATGCAGAGGCCCTGAGATCTAATCCAGAGCTGGTAAATCAGGACTGCCAGACTCATTTTTGTAACGTGTTTTTGTAGAACACGCTGTGTTCTAGGACAAAGGTGTAGGAGGAGGAAGAGGAAACCTTTCTAGGTCAGGAGTTGCTGGTGGTCTAGGCACTGTTTGTAGATGTTTCTAGATACTTGACTAGGACCATTTCTGTAAGAGTTCCCCAGGGGACCCCTTCGGTGACTGGCCTTTGTTAGGAGTCCTCTGCTGAAGGAGACGTGGGGTGAGAATCTGTTCGTCTGCGTTAGCTGATGGGTAACTTCAGGCGCAGGGGGAAATCCTGTTAGACATTTCCCATGGGATTTCCATGGAGCAGTTGTTTGACTTGCACTTGAGAGTACGGGAGGTGCCCTCGCAGATGGAGGGCATTGTGTTCACGGAGAAATGGCCTTAGTTACGTCCCATTTCCTCCTGGTTGCATAAGGAAAATCATGCTACCCTGTTATGTGGAATAAGGAATAAAACAACAGTAAAGCAGGTACAGGGCATGTAATGTACTTATTAAAACATGTGGAAGGGCTTGGGGTCAGGGTCGAGTGACTAACCCACAGGCTTATGTTGATGGTCCCTAAAGACCTCTCAGAAGGACTGACCTTGGCTAGTCTGATACTTGGTATTTGAGGTTCCCCGTCTGTAAAATGGGGATCATGGTGCTTTTGCCAACAGTTACCAGGTGTTTTACCAAAGGTAGAAGTAAAGTTGCTCCCAGCCCCGTGTGCTTGTGAGCTGTGCTAGGAGGAGATGAGAGGTGGCATGAAGGGAACGATTGACTAGGAAGTTCTGGCACAGGTGACACACGGGGGCCGGGGGACTGATTCAGGGATGGGGCTGACCACTGAGCCGAGAAACCCACTCACTTCCCCGGCTCTCATCTTTCCACGTCTTGCTTCCACCTATTTCTCAAGGGATTGCAATGGTTTTTATAATTGATAGCAACGTTTACCTCTGAGAACATTAATGTAGAGTTTTAAAGTATCCATTAACGGTGATAAAATCTAATAAAAATTATTCAATTTCATTCCAATGTAATGAGTCAATTTGTTTCAGGGATTTCTCACATGCCCTTACAGGTAAGCAGAGTAAGATAAAGTTTGCTATTCTTGACGGAGAAGGGATATTTCTTTTGTTTCATTTCTCCTGAATTTAATCATAAGAATGCTAGACAAACACAAACTGAAGGACGTTCTACAAAATATCTGTACGGTAACCCTCACAAACAAAACGATGCCGTGTGCCCATAAGTGGCCCTCTCTCTCTGCATCTGGAGAGTGTACGTGCTTAATAACAGGGTCCTTCTGGAGGTGATGTCCCTTTGGTTCTTGTGTAACATCAAGAAAAGAATAAATAGTCTCCCCTGATGGGATCTTAGGACCCAAATTGGGGCAGAGAGCATCAGCCTGACAGTCTGCTGGAGGGGGGAATGTTTGCAATGCATGATGCCGGCAGCAACTTTGTGGGCAGCCTGTGGTGCTCCCTGAGGGGAGGCTGGGCCTGAATCACCCTCGGGTGAGGCCGCCTCTAGCAGAGACCCGTCACCCTGCCGCCCAGCAGGAGCTGGGCACTAGCAAAACAGGATCAGATGCCTGTGTTTCTAGCACGAGCGATTCGAATGTGCTCAGGAATTCTGTTGTTTAGTCTGTCTGCTGTGGTGGGAACTTCCTCTCCCAACCCTCACACTGGGGTGTTGTTTCCCAATGGCATGAGGAGAATTTCCTAGGGGGTCTATCGAAGTGCTGTGCTCTGGAAGAGCTGTTCCATTCGAGAGGGAAAGGCCTTCTGCAGGGTCTCCTCGAAACAAGCATTTTGTTTAACATAAGCCTGGGTGCCATGTGGCAGCCCGAGGGCTTCCAGGCTGTGAGTCTCGGTGGGGCTTCCAGCTATCATAGGGGCTGCTCTGGTGTCAACAGACACTTTCCTGAAGGCGACACTGAGTATGCTGATGGCATTTATGTCTTTGGTCCACCCCTTAAGTTTCTTAAGAACTTAAGCCCTTGCACAGTTATATTTAGGAAAAACGTCTTTATTTGCTTCTGATTGTAAGAAGAAATGCTTGAGGTGTGAGCTTTCGGCTTGTGTATTTCTTATGACAGCACAGAACCCATTAACTCTCTTCTAGCAAAAAGACCAACTGAGGCAGCAAGTGGTTTCCATCCCTCAAAGAAGCCACACTGTGTCTATCTCCTAAATGTTCCTAAAAGAGAGAAACAAATACATCACCAGGGTGGTGGTGCTTTAGAACAAAAAGCAACAAAAAGAACTTGTCCTAAGATCTCTCTTAGAACTCTGAGCGTTAATTATGGTCCAATGTCAAGGCAAATGAAGTGCAAAAATCGTGGTGTAGCAGCAGCCTGGTTCAAACGTATTACACATGTGGGGCATTTTGCTCTCACGTTTAATCCTTGCTCACAGTTTACACGATGACCGAGTTCACCCACCTCCCTTTAAGTTCACCCCGAGCTTATATGTTTACATGGTGGCGTAGCATCAGAGCAGGCAAAGCCTAACAACCGGTTTTGAGCTAACATGATTTATACTACAACATCGTGAGAGCTAAATATTGTCCTAACCACTGTCTATTTCTGTGCACTTCATCCAGGGAGCTGTGGGTGTGGACTGTGAGACGGACAATGTCTGAGCCAGGCTGAGCCACAGAATTTTAAGATTTTTAGGGGCCTTAGAGATTGGCCAGTTGAAGCCTTTCTCTTCACAGACGAGAAGACGGGGGCCCTGGAAGATCCAGTGGTTTGCTTGAGAGGACACAGTGAGCTGGTGCAGAGAAACAGGTGACTGTCGTCTTTATGTCCGACCCAGTTTTCTACCAACCACAGAATTCTGTTGCCCATCAAGTGTTTTTTTTTTCCCCCTACCTAACGTCCACAGCACTTCCTGCTAGACAAAACCAGAGGAAAATTCTCCACCGAGACCAGTTGAGTGTAAATTACAGGAAGCAAGAGAGTAGGGAGGCTGAAGCAGTGTGTGTGTGTGTTGTTGGCTTTTTTGGGTGATTTTAATATATTTTTATATGTTAAAGATGTTAATTCTTTGATTATGTTGTAATTATCTTTTCCATTGTCATTAGTCTTTTGATTTTCTTTATAGTTGTAAACATTATTTAAAGACGATCTTGAATGTCTGGGAAATAGCACAACATTATAACCACATTGCTCTGACACGACTATTTGCTAGTTTTGTGTGTGAAGGCAAACACTTTTAACGTAACTGCAATCAGATTAGAACACTTCTTGATGGAGAAAAATTAATTTTTACTTGATTAAACATATCAGACTTTACCTCTTCTATTTCTTTTGACATGTGGGAAGTTTTTCTCCATGTTTTGGTCTGAAGAGTATTCACTACGTTTTCTTCTAGTCTTTGTAGCATTTTTTCACAATCCCATGTTAATCTTGTTCTCTTTACCCATCTCGAATAAGGGACCCTCTTTGAAGATTGCGTTTGCCCTTTTGTTGGCATATGACCCTTTCCCTTGGCTCCAATTGCCATGCACTTGGGGACTGGGCAGATGCTGTCTCTGAACCCCAGATGCTGAGGAAGTGAAGCCCAGACCCCTCCCTACCGCACAAGCGAAGCTCTGCTGTGCTAGGGTGGTAGCGTGTACAGCTACTGCCGCCTGGGTTTCTCTCACCCTGGGAGCTCGTGATGTACATGGAGCTGGCAAAGGCCACGCTCGCCCTGCCCCCGGGGTCTCCCTGCCTCTGTCCCTGCCAACGGCTTCATGCTTTGTCTGTCCCAGGATAAAATGTGCCACCATCGTCCCTTCTCCCCTTGTTCTCTCCCCGCCCCCCCCAAGGCATCACGGTCTCCATATGAATGTAGAAATAGTGAATCTGATACTGGTAGCCTGGTTGCCTTAAAAACCGGCCGCCACGTTGCCCAGTTTTTCAGCTGGAATAACCTCCGGGTCTCTGCACTAGGGAGACTTGAAAGGACCTTCTCTCTCTGCCCCGGCTACCGGCCCCGGGCGGACCCTGTCCTGTCTGAGTCAATGCTCGGGAGCAAAGTACCTGTCGGGTCTCTCAGGTCGGCTCCAGCACCCTTATCCTCCCACTTCATTGCTTAAATTTTTGTTTTCTAAGTTTTCTTTTGTTGTGTTTTCTGTGTTCCTGTGCGTGTGTGTGTGTGTGTTGATCAGGACTGTCAAGCTGCAGGTGCCACTGAGCCAGCAAAAACAGAACGGCTCACACTGAGAACTCCAGACACACCTGGATCTCGGGACTCCATCAGCATGCCTCCGTCCCCACCATGCCGCTCTGCTTTCCTCTGTGATGGTTTTTTTCACAGAGAGCCTCTTCCCACCAACCAGGCAGGCATGGTTCCAACTCTGAGGGATCTGATGTGGGTCACGTGTCTATCTCAGAACCGATCCCTTTGGCTGTGGGTGTCCTGATGGGCTAGGTGTGATCACATGTTCACCCTCTCACTGCCTGGTAGGGAGGTGGTGCCAGGGTAAAGTCAGCTGGTTTAGGCCAGCTTTGGTCACTTGTCTGTCCCTGCTAGTTGCTGTCCAGTCTGTACAGTAGGGTCCTGCCTTATCTGTGGGGCGCACATTCCAAGACCCCCAGTGGATACCTGAGACTACAGATAGTACCGAATCCTACGTACCCTGCGTACACCGTTTTTCCCTATAGATATATCTACGATAAAGTCTATAAATTAGGCTAGTAAAGTTAACAATAACATAGAACAATTATAACGATATACTGTAATAAAAGCTACGTGAATATGGTCTCTCTCAATATCTCACTGTATTAGACTCACCCTTCTTGTGGTGTGAGGGGATGAAATGCCCACGGCTGGGACGAAGTGAGATGAATGGCACAGGCATTGTGAAGTTGCATTAGGCTACTGCCGAAAATTAAAACTTATGAATTGTTTATTTCTGGAATTTTCCATTTAATATTTTCAAACCATGGTTAACCGTGGGCAGCTGAAAACGGTGGAAAGTTAAACTGCAGATAAGGGGGGACTCCTGTACTTTTTAAAATATTTTCAGTGTCGTCCCTGGGCAAGCCCAGGTGATGACAGTTCCTGCAAGTGGGGGCGGAGCAGTTTTCAAAGAAAAATATGACCATAAACATCACCTAATTGCTGGTGACATTTCGCCCTTACCATGGGACTAGAATCCCTCCTCTTCTTCCTCTATTTGTTGGGAAGATGCTAACTCTGTCAATGAGGGAGCAGCTTTCACTTTGTCCTCACGAAGCCCAGTGCTGACAGCCCAGGCTGTCCCTTCGCCTGCTAAGCCTCGCTTATGTGCACAGGGCAACACTTTTGGCTCCTCCAAAGCTTAGCTGTTAATAGCCTACTGCTGACCAAAAGCTATAAACAGTCAATTAACACATCTTGTATGTCGTATGTATTGTATACTATAGTCTTACAGTATATAACAAAGTAAGCTAGAGAAAAGAAAATGTTGCTAAGAAAACTGTAAAGAAGAGAAAATACATTTACTGTTCAGTAAATGGAAGTGAATCATCCTAAAGGTTTTCATCTTCTTGTTTTCATGTTGGGTAGGCTGAGGAAGAGGAGGGGTTGGTTTTGTCTCGGGTGGCAGAGACGGAAAAGGTGGAGGGAGGCGGACGGTGGGGCGGTCACGCTGGTGTCACTTTTACAGAAACATCTCACATAGGTGGACCTGCACAGTTCAAACCCGTGTAGACAAATTCCTAAAATAGAAGAAAGTCAGTTACAATTATATCCAGTTATCATATGATTGGATAATTACGATCCTTGATTGAGAAAAATAGCTTATTGATACCTTTAACTTAGAAATTAGCTAGTTCATTGAACATATAGAAATAAAACATAGAATAAAAACATACGTAAATATCCATTTACTGAAATTCTTATCTCAATTTACAAAGATAAAATGAAGTTGACTGGTGCTGAGAATACAGAATTGAATTTTTTTCCTTCCCAGTGATATATTTCAGTTGTATGTGAACGCAAGCTTGGGTTTGTGTTTTTGTTTTTCTTTTGTTTTTTTGGGAGAAAGAGTCTGAAACCCCATTTGACCCAGCATATATCTGGTCTCTCATTCACGTATGGCCCACCCCTCATCTAGGTTTCATTTTCTGTTGAGAATGACGATGGCATACATCACAAAGAGGAATGTGCTCTATGATTTAATTCTGCAAATGTTGGGAGCCTTCATGGGAGCCAGGTGCTGGAGATAGAAAGATTTTAAAACGCAGTTTCTACCGTTAAGAGATTCACAGTTTAACCAACAAGATGGACAAATGTATAACCTGTTAGCAGAGGTTACAGAGGTTCAAAAGAAAAGAGAATAATTTTAGCCTCAAGCTAAAGGCAAGGCTTTTAAGAAATACCTTTTAAGCTAGGTCTTCAAGGTGGCGATGTGGAGTAGGGCTTTGTTGGACAAAGCCAAGGGCGAGGACGTTTCAAGCAGACACTGGAGCAGGAAGCTCCGAGAGGGTGGCTGTCGGGTGCAGAGCAGGGCAGACGTCTGGTGTGGCTCGAGGGAAGAGCCTGTCATGACTGGCTGTGAAAAGCTCTGGGTTTGTTCCTACTTCATCTTCACCAGCTGCTTGGCCAACAGCTTTCACTAGGCTTTGAGATTTCTTCCCCAAAGCAGTCATTCTGATACAAGTTGCACTTGTCGGTTTCCCTACTTTGTGCCAGGGATGGGTGACTTGCTGGGTTGGTATTTCAGACATGAGAATTCAGGATTATGGAAATGGTTCGGAAGTAGCTGTTGTATCTCACTGACATAATAACCGATACTCATCATTTTATATCAACATTTATAAATTCCCCAAATCGAATTTCTCATATAAACACGGACACTTAGGAATGTGTCCAGCAAACAGTGTGTCCCGCGATTGGGTTTCCTGTTCGTTCATATCACCATTGATTAGAAGATGTGTCCTATTGAACTTGACTTACATTGCGCTGGAATCTTTATTAAATATTTTTTTCTTTTCTAGAAAGTCCCCCAAACATACTATAATATAATGCTTTTCCTTTGGGCAAAGGCTTCCAGACAAATGGCCTGCATTTTAAAAAATGGAATGCCAATAACCAAGTGATTATTTTGATTAAACAGTAATTAGATACTGGAAATTCGCAGAGTCCAATTTGCAAATTATCCCTTTGCCCATTTTGTTAAATGACAGGGTACAGGCTAGCGCTGCTCAGGTGGTATTTCCGTAAAAATGTGACTGAGCTTACAAAGAATTTCATTATTTTAACCCCCAGCCCAGCTGGCCAGTGCCTTCCCCCGACCCCTCTCCACGCCCACCCCCACCATGCACACAGAACCCTTTCTGGCCTCAGAGTTCTCTCCCTGAAAGGGAGCTGTTGTTTCAGCCACAGGGTAATAGCATCGCCTACATATTCTCGATCTAAGAAGAACCTTCTGTGATTGAGTCTGCCTTTAAGCAGTTTTAAACCGTGAGCTGCTTCCATCTGCCAACCTAACTGACAGCTCTCGCTACAGGGCGGATGATGGCCAGTGAACTTTGACGACTGGGGGACAGAAATATTTCTAAGATGTGTGGAAGTCAAAATCGAGCTGGAATTGCAGGCAGGAAGCTGTGTCTTTGGATGTTTAGCTAGATAAGCCAGGCTAGGCTGAAAGCATGGAACACCAAAAGTAGCAGGAAGGAGCTGGGAAGACTTAGGTTTGCATCCTCTGGGTTTACCAGCTGTATGAGTTTGGGCAAGTGTCAGGGCTTTTAATGAGTTTTAGCGTCTAAACAAAGTGGGATCCTAGCCCACGTTGATGAGCTTCGGGAGCGCTGTGCGAGAAAGAGCAGAGCAGGAAAGTGCGAAGGCCCTGTAGCTGCAAAGGGCTATCAAACGGAGACACTACAGTTTTCCAGTACACAAGAGCTTTCTGGAAGCTTCCAAATCAAGCACAAATCCCCATCTCTATGCTCTAAGACTCCCTCCATACAAGACCTCCTTCAGATCATGTGTAAACTAGAAGAAATCACTCCCTTGGCAAGTGGACAGAGCTTTTTTGCAAAGAAGGGGAACTTTGCTTTCAGCAGATGCATCCCCGGCTGGCAAACGTCTTGGAAAGCAGAGCGCTGGCTGGATGTCGGCCCCCTGGGCTCTCAGCTAAGCACCTTGGTGCAGGACCCAAACAGCTCAGCTGTGTTTATTTCCCCTAAACCTTACTTGTAGTCTCTTCAGAAATACAATTAACTTTCTAGGAATTGAGTCAGCTCTGGTGGTAACATTGACTGGTAGAAAGAGTATAGGTTGGATC
>RJWJ010042280.1:0-13122 GCA_004363605.1 Indri indri | reverse complement strand
TGTCTTTAATAATCTAAGTCATGTGAGCAAAACACAATCACTAATTGAAAAATAACCTGGACGATAACATTAAATTTTTATGTGGAGTAATTTCTAGCTGATAGCACACACTTCATGTATAACTTCAGACTCCCACCAAACCAAAGAGATGTCCCAGCAGGGGATGCTTGCTTGTGCTTGCTTAACAGAGAAAAGAATATTTTAATGACAGCACATAATGCATACCCCATGCACAGCCGACAGGGAAGTCGATTTCTTTTAACCCCTTTGGATAACATTCCCTGCCAATGGATTAGTTGTTCTTATATTCTTCTGAATTCCAAAGTTTTCTTTTTATTTTTTATCCCCTTATTGACCTCAAGTTGCAAATTTTTATGTGTCTATAGCATATAACTCTCTATAGAAATTCTGAGGATTTAAATAATGGAAATATTTTACCATGAGTTTTAACTCATAACAGTAATGTTTTCTATTTATTTTACTCTTTATATACAGAATGTGTGTATACATATTTGTATTTATATATAACTTTATATATATTTATATTTACATATAACTTTATATATTTATATTTACATATAAATTTATATATATATATATATATATATATTTTAACTGACTTTCTGTCTGCTGTAATAAAAGTAGGACTACCAGACTTCTCTAATCTGGTTGTCTAAGTGAATTTCGCTAGCACGTAGTTCTATTTACTATTGAAATCTAAGGGCTAGTTAGGGTGGAGTTGTGGGTGGAAAGGAAAATGGTGGTTATATACTGAGAAGAGTTCAGAAACGACTGTGTTCCAGATCCAGATTGACAAAGGTAGCCATACTGCAAGAGCTGATTTAAAATGTCAGAGTTATACAATACGTTGTCTTTTGCACCAGAATGACACCACTCCTCTACCACTGGGCCATGTCAGCTCTGATGCGGGGCCTCCTTGAAAATAATTTCCTGATTTGTAAGGTGGCTGACTTGGAAATATGGATATCCTTTGTTATTTCAAAGCAAGACTATTTATCTTCAGTGAAAACTGGCAAGTAGTGGAGCTTTGTATTTTAGTCCACCTTTGACACTCGAACTACACTTTTTATCTCAGTATTTAAGCACTTGTGAAAATACATCATTGACACACCCCTGGTGTGAGGCAAACAGTAGAGTCATTTGGCAGCCCTGTGAAAAAGGGTCACAAGAAAACTGGAAGAAGCTTATCCTTTGTATTTATCTTTCTTCCAAGGGCTTTTAGGTGCTTTCTGTTTTGTTCATTCCCATAGTGTTTGCCATAATAGGGAACAAACACTTTGCAAGCAGACCTGTTAAATCACTCTACTCAAACCAGAAATATTTTATGATGTTATTAAGACTCCTCCTGCCCTTACTACTGTGTACACTGAGTTAAACAGATGTATAATCTTCCAAACTTAAAGTTATATTCTTAAATGGTGGCATGTTGCTAAGAATTTTAAATTTATCAAGAGTGGCTGTAGGATGTATCTGTCAGGGACATTTTAAGTATGATCCTGGTTGATGGCAGAGGATGACCAGGCAAACAAGCGACACTGTGGTAAATTACTATGTTTAGGTGGCCTCTCCTCCCTGCAATTCTTGTTGCCAAATGCTATGAACCCTTCCTATAGGCTATGTGCTTCGAGAATATCCCTTTTCCTCTCTCACATATCACCTGTCAAAGTAAGGATAGGGAAAAATCAAAATGAGTTACTGCATGAAGAAACTATATCTGAGCACAAATTTATTTTATTCTAGGAGAAATTATTTTAAAGAAATTAAATAAAATCCATCTCGGTCCTGGCGGGGTATTAAGTGTAACACAGAGCAAGCAGTTCAGCGCTTTCTGAGTTCATCCTGTTCTCAGTCTAGATGTGTTCTTTTATGGCTATCTCAAAAGTCCTCACTCTTCCAAAACAGGCCTTGCTTGTTTCTACTCCTCACTTCAGCTCAAGTAATCTTCCTGCCTCCCTCTTCTTTTCCCCCTGTTTCATAGTAATTCTATACTAAGAAAATAAATATTTTTCTTCCTTCTTTCTTTTCTTCTCACTTTTCATGCTTCCTGTTTCCCTTCCACAGTGTGATAGATATAATTCTAGATTCCATAGATAGAAAAATTAATAAGATAAAATGTGCTGTTTTCTTTTCCTGATTGGTGTCAAACGACTCCCCAAGACTTCCATAGACTTCCACAGCCATAGACTCTAAGGCTAAGCCAAGGTGTTGAACAATAATTATATGTGAGTTACCATCATGTTCATGCCCTTTTTGAGTACTATGTACCTGGCTTTCTACTGTACCCTGAGGATATAGAAATTAATACAATATACCTCTTCTCATATAGTATAATGGGAGAGGTAGGCACATAATTAAAATAAATACAGCAAGTACTATAGACAATTTGCAGAAACCTTTAGGAAAAAAATAGGGATCATGCATAGACTCTTGAAGAAGATGAGTACTTGATTTAAATCTTAAATAATGAGAAATGGGTAACCTGGAAGGATGAGGTTAAGTGACGGGGGAAATACTGTTGATGAGCATTATCCACAAAGGAGATAGCATGAGCAAATGCATTATGAAAGGAAAAAAATACAGCAGACCAGTATAAGCAGCTTGGTGTTAATAGCACAGGTCATCAACTGGTAATCCAGGGCCCAGTTTGTCCTAAAGTCTTATCTTTGCTCTACCACAAATAAAGTTGGATTCTTAATGTGGGGCTTGTATATGACAGATTGCCACAGTTCCCAGAACTCCCTATTTCTTCTACCCAGCCCACTTCACTTATTTAAGTTATCTATCTATGCCCTAAAGGCAAGTGTTTTGCAAGCAGGGAAATTTGAAGCCAGAGAGTGGACAGAGATGAGGCTGGAATGACTGGCAAGAACCAGATTACAGAGGGTCTTGAAAATATCCTTACATGGCTAGATTTTATCTTCTAGGCAATGAAGAACTGTTTTAGGAAGGAAAGTGATATGGACAGATTAGATAGAACACTTTGTCAGTTATTTAGTAGATGGACTAAAGATAGGGACACTAAGACTCAACTAACTTTTCCTAGACCAGGGAAGATATGGCTGGGGCCTGAATTAAGTCACTGAAAGAAGACATGGAGATGAGTATAGAGATTCAAGGAATGTTTGTGGGGTCAAATTTGGCAGAACTTGGTTGAAGAAGGGAGAGCAAAGGAGAGACCATGGGAAAATATCCAGGAAGTAGAGTTACCACAGACAAGTTCATTAAGAGGAAAAATGCAAAAGATTATACAGAAACTAAGAGAGCACAGGGAAAAGGGTGAAAGAATCTGGGAGAGGAGAGGGAACATATTTGTAGACATCACTCCTATGATGGTTAATTTTATGTGTCACTTTGACTCAGCTAAGGGATGCCCGCATAGCTGGTAAAACATTGTTTCTGGGTGTGTCTGGGCAGGTATTTCCAGAAGAGATTAGCATTTGAATCAGCTGACTGAATAAACATCACCCTCACCAATAAGGGCGGGTATCATCTTATCCATTGAGAAGTTGAATGGAACAAAAAGGTTCAGGAAGGGTAAATTTTCTCTCTCCCCGCAACCTTAAGCTGTGGTATCTAATATCTTCTCCTGCCCTCAGACATCAGAGCTCTTGGTTCTCAGGTCTTCCGACTTGAACTAAACTATACCAGTTTTCCTGGACCTCCAGCTTGCAGGCAGCGTATCATCAGACTTCTTTGCCTCCATAATTGTGTGAGCCAATTCCTATGATAAGTCTCCTCTTATGTAGCTATATGTATCCTATTGGTTCTGCTTCTCTGGAGAATACTGACTATACAACTCCTTTGTGACTTGTCAAAGCTAGCTTCCTCCAATTACTACATTCTAACTTCTAATTTCCCCTTTCCATCTCTTTGTTCACCGCTTGTTACACATGAACCTTGAGGCTTGCATTTGACTTCTTGTCAAGTTGCCAGCTAGAATTCTGGCCAAATGTTTACCCATTTCAAATTAACATGTACAAACATATTCTCTTGAAGGGCAACCTCTTCTTCAGATTATAAGCAAAGACAGCACCCCAGAGACTCTCACTGGATAAATTAAAGCCAGACTGATACTCAAATAATTACTGTAAAAAGTTTTCTGAAGACTTCCACAACTATCATACGATATTTTAACAGCTAAAGAATATGTAATAACATGAACCTAGTGCAACATTTTACAGTAAAAAAGTTCTCATTTAACTAACAATGATAACAAATTGCCACATCTGATTAATATTACCATCCCACTAAAGAACCTGTTACGGTGCTAGAACAGAAAGTCAAATAGTTTCTATTTTATATTGAGATTTCAATCCTAGCCAAAAAATTTAAAAGAGAGGTATTCGCAAGTTCATGTTGAATATAGCTCCATTTAACCATTACAAAGTTCATGCAAAGTACAGGAAGTGAACTACTTATTGCTTACATTGAAAGGAACACTTGATGTATTCAGCCCCCTCCCAGATAGATGTCTAAGCTGCAGAGAAAAGGAAATAAAGCAGATATTTCTAATACTAATTAGCTTGTGCTATATAAACACTTTATACTGAGAAAGGGTTTTGTCATTTGAATTTAGGGACATTTCAAATCTAAGGTCCTTATTAAAGGGGATAACATTTGGCAAAATACCATTGTTTGATTTGAATTTTCCTGTACTGTGCTTCATGACTCTTGATTTATGCACCACTCTCAGTGAGTAACCAGATTATTTATACTATATGTAAAAGTTAGATGAAACTATCATTAATATCCAGTTCTTTGAAAGATAGTGATCCCTAGGAATTCCATAATGACTCTCAGAAAGTGGAAATACCCTCCTCATGATGCTAAACAGGTTTATCTTCCAGTGAAAAGTAGCAAAATGTCGATTAGTATGACCTATAACAGATCAAATTACATAGCCCCAGATTATGCAGAAAGGAAAAAGAGTTTCCAGGGCAGGAAAAGCAGGCTTTTTCCTTTCACAGATAGTTCTAGCAACACTACTATAAATTCACATTTAGATATAAACTGTTGATACAACTTCATGTTTCTCTCAGAGTACTGGACATCTCTTGAGATAGTTGTTCAAGCTTATGTAATGTTAATTTTAACTACTGTCCTTATCTAAATCTAAGCCAATGTATTCACAAACTTGATGCTTAAATCCGTGAACTCTGGGCAGCCCTCGTCTAGTTACATGACTCTCAGTTTCCAGGTCAAGTCAGAAAAGCTAATACGAACAAGCCTCTCTGTGTTTCTCTCATTTCTGGCAAGAATTTAGGAGAAAATAAAGTGAACAGGGTAAGATTAGAGTCCCTTTGAACCCCAATATGATCTGGGACTCTGTTGGAGTGCAAGTGGCTTTGGGTGATGATGTCATTTACACATCAATGTCTGTCTCTCCTGTTATCATTGCTCCACAGGGACTGTTTCTGTTGGAACTTCAAAAAGTCCTTTATGGCGTAAAAGTGTGTGCGAGCTATCAACAGCCAGCTTCCTTATTTGTCCTTTTCTCCCTTGGCTGTTTTTCTTTTCTTGTCTATTACATTAACACAGATTTAAGCCTTCTGTGTAGTGTGGTTCTAATCATGCTAGCACACTCTGCTGTACGCTGGTAACATCACAACGTGCTCGGTGCTCTCTTTGATATTGTACATCTCAACAAAGCTGTCTGTCCCAGTGAGTCAATTTAGGGCTAATATTCATCCTTCATTCAGTCTTGCAGGCAATTCAGTAACTTTTTTTGTTTCTGGCCAAACGATCATGTTTTATAACTTTTTTCAACATGATTTTTTAGACGGTTTTCCCAACATGATTCTTTAACATCAGATACATAAATTTCTTCAAGTCACTTTAATCTTTCTAACTACCTTATTTATTTTATCTTCTTAATTAGATATGATACCTACCAACTCATTTTCAGTTTCAAATCTCCTGTCCTCTTATTTTTTAGATTCCGCACCCCACCCACCCCATTTAAGAAATCATTACTAGAAGAATGCCACAGCTGATTGTTTTGGTGCTTTAAAATGAAAATGTTTTGTAACAATATCAAGAAAAGATAATTGAAAATTTTCAATTCACAAAGAGTATTGGCTTAGAAGCTTTACCTGCTAGAGTGTAATGAAAGAACAGCCTGATCTATTGACATATATTTGTTGCAAAAATTCATTAGTTACTTATTGAGATCGCCTACTGAATTTTTCAGATATATTATCAATGAATATTGGAAAATAGCTAGAATGAGGAATACAGATCTTTCATTTGAAATTACCACAAACCATTAATAAATAAAGTCATTCAGAGATACCAAACAGTACTTCAGTCCTCCTGCTTTGTACTTTTGTGGATTGCGAGGAGGAAAAGTAAAGATGAAAGAGATAAGATGCCATGAGAGATGGTCAGTGGAATCATCATTCTGCATTTCTGAAGCACTTTTCCTCGACCCAACATCACCAGAGTCTCATTATAATAGGGACCAAGATCTTTGTTTAAGGACCTTGCAATAGGATGGACCATGATGTAAATCCCTCTGGAATGAGGTAAGCCTGCACAGAACAAGAGCATATATGTGTTGCATTTTGAATGTGCTTAGTAAATGGACTTCAATGAATAAATCTCAAACTACTTGCTTTAAAGATGTAAAATATATAACAAAATGCAATGTATCAAAAATTATTATATCAAAAATCACAAATAGGCAGTGGCATGGTGGCTGAGTGAGGTAAAAAGGGCCTCTTCTCTGGACGTGACTATACTAGGAGGCATCAAACTGAATAGGAGACAAAGATATTTCCTTTCCTCCTACTGAAGAATCATTACAGTCCATCTGCTAAGCTTTCTCATCTCTAGAAGAATAAATGCTGCTTCTGGTTTTTCACTTGCCCTGTTAACAAAACATGCAGCATTAAAGAACCTCTTCTGTTTTTGAAGTACTAAAAATAAGTATAGCACAATTATGTCATTTACCAGCATAACTCAAATTTTCAGCATAGATACTGATAGAATTAGAAATGTTAGAAAGATTGATGTCAAGTCATTTATAATAAAAGAGGTAATAAGAATGATAGAAATACTCAGACTTATCAGAAGTATCCAAGATAATATACATGCAGAGGCCTAACATGATCCCTAGCTCAAAATCTGACTGAACCCTCCCCTCCACTATTTGAAACAGCTCTCAAAAACACGTATTAAACTAAGAAGAGATTGAGCTTTTGTTTCTTCCTGGCTTGATGTAAATCAGTAGCTTTCATGTTACCAAAAAGCATTTTTCAATTATTCTGCAAACATATAACTTTTAATTAAAGCATTTAAATCAAATTAAACAACTAATATATGATATGAATTATAGACAGGAATACCTCAGATCCAAGGCAGTTAGAATACAGTTTACCTACCTACAAAATAATTATAAACTTCTTAACTGACATGATTTACTCTGCACTTATAAACCTGAACTCAAATGTAGACATTCCTCAAAGAATGACAATAACAGTAAAGTAGTTAAGAAAGAAGGCCACCTGTCAGAGGATGGTGGGAGAAGGAATGAGAGGGAAAGTCTAATAGAAAGTTAGCTATTTCTTAAAACTGCAATGGCGCTTTATATTAACACAATATATTTTGATAAGAATCTTGGCCCCAGGCAAATTGAACCATGAAAAATCAGCTCCCTGAGTGTTCCTGTCAGAGACCAGTGATGGAGGGATCCCTGTAAATTCTTAATCTGCCTTTTTTCAGGGCAGGACAATATAGCTCTGCTGAAAGGAAGGTCGAGCTGCTGAACCTCCACAGTAGGTAACCCAGAAAGCAATCAAGCTGAGCTGGCAGGGAGTAGATTCCAACTAAACTCTGTAGTGAGGTCTTTTCTATCCCTCTGCAGGTACCATACAGAAGGGAAGATTCCTAGGACTTGTGGCTTAATTTCTCTGGCTACCGCACTAATCGCACGCATCCCGTAATTACTGTCTTTCTTTCTTCCTCCAGACTGTCATTCTTCCGTCTCTTAGCTCCATCCCACAGGCAGACAGTGTCTACACAAAGGGCTGAGCTAGTTAGCCAGCCACCTGAGGGAACTGCGTGGCTCCTCTGTGCAACCCCATGCCTTTTTTTTCTTTTTCCCCTTGGTTTGTCGGCCCCCCACTCTCTCTGCTAAAGAATATTTAATTTGCATTCTTTCCCAGCTAAAGCAGAGTTAAGGGAATTGCTTCATTAAATAAGACTCCTATGCAGAAAAGCCTAAGAAATCTGTGAACCAAGTTTGGACTCCTATAGAAATAACCACAGATATCCTAGGTACTGCCAGGATACCCACAAACAGATGCCTTAGGCAGCCTCCAGTGGCATCAGACCTGCCATGGCTATGCTTTAAACATCTTTACATGTGTGTGACCTGCAACTCTTTCCTGGACTGGGCCCTGGAAGACTTTTCACATTGATTTATCGTTCTCAATTGTCACGATTGAGGTTATTGAGAAATCTCTAATCAGGCTAGTCAAGAGGTGATAATAATATGTTTAAGTGACTATAAAATTTAGCAGGAATGGGGCTTGTGCATTGTCCACCAAGCTTGATTTGCTTTCTTGTGTGTCATGAACATTCTTCTCAGTCTTTGTAAATACATGAAGAGGCCAACAAAGAATATTCAAAAAGTTCTGGCTTGGGAAGCCATATACATCTTTTGGCTTATCTTCTTAGGACCCCGGGGTAGGTATGCTAACCACTTATGTAAAAGATTGATTGGTTTCCAGACTTTGCGCATCTGGAGGCATTGTGGAGACAGTTTATGGTCACCCTGGAGGTGCAAGCACCTCCTATCATGCTGAGGTGACCCCATTGGTAAAGTGTTAATTGGCTCTGAAGGGAGCCTCATCTGGTCAATCCAGATGGAGATGCAGATTTATCTCCCTAGATTGAAAATACCACAAAAATGCCAAGCCACCTTCTGAGAAGAATGGAATTGATGCTAGGCAATAACAGATTGTCGATATAATGAAAGGTTAAAGAGCAATCAAATGACTTGTACTTCCCCCATTTACTATAATGAACAAAGCAGGAGTGTTCACAGAACATAAAAGCAATTTAACTTATCTGTTTTGTTTAATTGTGAAAAATATTTTAAACGTCTATGTCAATCAATTCTTGGGTTGTGGGCAAAACAGTAAAGTACATTCAATAATTATAAATAAGTCAAAAAGAACAATGATGTATACAAACATAGTTTAATTCACTAGACACAGCCTGTATGCTTTAAGCCCGTAGAACTCTCTTAGAATACTTATGTACCTCAGGAAGTCTTGTTAATGTTCATTAACTGTTTCCTCTGAAACCAAGCATATGAATTAATGAATGGCTATTCTAAATATTGCTATTTTATTGTTAAATATCTGGGTCTTGAAGTGCGGGGAATTATAAGACAAGACACTTGCTACAACATCATGAATGTAAAGCAACAACAGCAAAGTGTTATATGGGGTATTTGTTCAGTATACAAAAGCCATCATCCTCATGCTTAAAAAGAAATTAGAAAATGGGTAAAGATTTTTAGAAAATATAAAAATACATCCTTTTCCATTGAGAGCATCTTTATTCTGCTAATGACTCTCAATATGCTCAGAAGCACAGTTATAACGATTCATAATTATTACTTATTGTTTCTCAGTTACTATATATGGTATTTTCTATAGATAAAGCTCTAGCTTCACAACCACTCTGCAGAGTAGCTATTATTAACCCAATTTGGCTATGTAAATATCTAAAAATCTTTAAAAGTGGTAAAAATATAATAAAATGCATATATTAATATCTTAAATAATTTATTTGTCATTCTGCATTACAGACTAACCTCATTTATGACTGTGTCCTTGTACTAGTACATGACCATTTTTTTTTACAATTTAGCACCAGACTGAACACATGAAAAAGGAACCACAAATTTAATCTTTACTTAGGTGACTCGTGAACAATACTTACAATAGAATAAGCTACACTCAGTTCCTGGAGACAGATGGGATCAGCTACCACAAAGAGAATAGAGACAAGTTGGGACAAAAAAACCTCTACTATCCCTTTGACCCCTTTGATGTTCTCTGTACTACAGCTTGGATTTACACACTGAAAGGGCTGGTACAATCATGTCTGTTGCTGCTGCTTCAGTATGCTTACAGCGGGCTGGTGAGGAAATTTTCCTCACCTTGACTATTCCGTTCAATAAAGATTGTCTCGGGAGTCTCTTACTTGAAAAGATGATGTAAAAACTTGACCGATGTGCTAGGCTCTCCACAGAGTTTTAATTATTTGATATTCTGGTTGTTCATGTGAAAATTAAACGTTTGTTTGACATATTTTCTCACTAGACAGACTGAAAAGCAGCACAATTACTATGAGACTGGACCAACACAGGCTGTGTTTTCTACACATCCCTGCAAATAGGAACTTGTTTTAAGAAACAGTTTTGGTTTTGATTTTTCTTTCCTCCAGCAATAAATATTGCTTCATTCTTCTAAGCATTTCTGAAGAAATACATGTTTAATATCTAGATGAGTTTTCTACATAATTTTACAGCATTAAAGTCAAAATTCTTAAATCAGTTTTTATCAACAATGTTCTAAAATCTCCATCTGAATAACCTATCTTTTAAAATTAACTTACGTAAAAACAAGAAGTTCATATATTATTATAATCAGTCATGTCCTTTGTAAAGAGGGACTAAATTTAAACTGCTTAAGTTGAATCTAATTTTCCCAATAAAATAATAGTAAAATAAGCCAGTGGCATATCCTTTACCAAAGGTCTAATGTTGGTTGAGGCAGAATCATAAACATTATATTTCACCATCTTTGATCAATCCATACTACACTTTAAACAGGGCAAACATGGTCACTCACAAAACAAAACAAACTTAGTGTGTTACAGAAGCTTATTATAATGTGCTATTCAGCATTTAGTATATTAAGTTCTTATTTTTTTTCTGTAAAAAGGATAATGTGAGATGAAGTAATACTTTCATATGAGAAAAACAACTTTTGGGAGAGGGCACAGCAACCATTGAGGAGAGTTTTTACTAGGAACATGTGACTAGTTATAACACTTTTAAAAACAAGCTGTGGAATGAAAAGATATTCTGTGTTCATACACTGGAAGAATTAATATTCTTAAAATGTCCATACTACCCAAAGCTGTCTACAGGTTCAATGCAATCCTTATCAAAATACCCATGATTTTTTTCACATAAATAGAAAAAAAAATCTTAAAATTTGTATGGGGCCACAAAAGACACCACAGAGCAAAAGCAATTCTGAACCAAAAAGAACAAAGCTGGAGACATCATACAACCTAATTTCAAAATATACTACAAATCTATAGTAATCAATACAGAATGGTACTGTCACAAAAACAGAAACACAGACCAATGGAACAGAAGAGAGAGCCCAGAAATAAATCCATGCATTTACAGTCAATTGATTTTTGACAAAGGTGCCAAGTACACACACAACGGGGAAAGGGCACTCTCTTTAATAAATGGTATTGGGACAACTGGATATTCACATGCAGAAGAATGAAATTAGACCCTTATCTTATACCACATACAAAAATCAACTCAAAATGAATAAACACTTAAATGTAAGACCTGAAACTGTAAAACTCCTAGAAGAAAACAAATGGGAAAACTCCACAGAAAAATAAATACCACATGATCTCACTTACATGTGAAATGTAAAAAAATTGAACTCATAGAAACACAGAGTAGAATGGTAGTTATGGAGGGCTAAGGTCAAAGGATACAAAATATCATTATATATAAGGAATAAGTTCAAGAAAGCTACTGTACAACATGGTGACTATAGTTAATAATAACATATTATATTCTTGACAATCTCTAAGAGAATAGATTTTAAATGTCCTCAACACAAGAAATGATAAGTATATGAGGTAATACATATATTAATTAGCTTGATTTAGCCATTCCACAATGTATACATATTTCAAAGCATTATATTGTACATGATAAATATGTACACTTATTTGCCAATTAAAATATTTAATTAATTTAAAAAAACAAGCTCTGTGACACATATTGTGTTGTCTTTTAAAATTGTCGCTGCACATTTCTCTATGTCAAACACAGACATTCAAGACAAATATCATTTTTCTTCTATCTTTGAAATAAATGTCCTTTTTTATTCTGATATTGCCAACCTATCAATACAAACAGCTTTAATGTTTTGCCTTTATGAAAGTGTATATGCACTTAAAAATTATGATTTGCATTGAATTTTATGTCATTTAATCATCTGTTATTGAAATGCCTTTATAGGCAACTCAATGGCATATAAGATTGAATTTAACCATAAGTCCACAAAATGAACTATGAGTCTCTCTTAGTCATGCATTTTTGTACAGCTATTTTAAAGAATTATTAAAGTTTGGTTACGGTGTGCCATTCTAAAATCCTTAATTATGTATAACCCAACAAGATCAACATTCCTGAGTATCCTATGATATTTATTAAGGATAAATAGAATATAGGTTTTTATTTATTTTTTTGTGTGTTTTTTTAACATTCCAGTTCACATCTTAGTATGTTTTGTGGTTGTGATAGTATAATTCTGGAGAAGATTCTTAACATAGGAAATTAGAGTAAATGCCTATACCTAAAAATATTCACCAAGAGTGTCAAAGGTAAAGAAGGCAATAAACCAATTAACTTAAAGGTGGTATTCCTGGGAATCTTTGATAAACCAAGTGCCCCATTGCAGAAGCCAAATAAGTTAACCATCCAGCCATCACAAATTGGCAGGAGTTTTCCCAGGGATAATCACAAAGGTAATTTCTTACAGAAAACTCTTGATAATTAATCACAATGTATCCTGATCTATTTCTTCTTTTTAAACATTTTTTTAGCTATTCTTCATCCTTAGCTCTCCCATATAAATTTTAGAATAAGCTTGTCAATTACCCCCCAAAAAAGTCCTTTTGATATCTAAATAAAATTCATAATTAGTAATATTTAAATTCATAATTAATATCAAGAGAATAGACATCTTTAGAATATTGAGTGTTCCAATTTGTGAAAATAATATAGTGCTCTAGTTGCTCAGGGCTTCTTTAATGTTCTCA
>RJWJ010042279.1:0-13122 GCA_004363605.1 Indri indri | reverse complement strand
GAGTGCCATGGCGTCAGCCTAGCTCACAGCAACCTCAAATTCCTGGGCTCAAGCGATCCTACTGTCTCAGCCTCCCGAGTAGCTGGGACTACAGGCATGCGCCACCATGCCCGGCTAATTTTTTCTATATATATTTTTAGCTGTCCGATTAATTTCTTTCTATTTTTGGTAGAGACGGGGTCTCGCTCTTGCTCAGGCTGGTCTTGAACTCCTGAGCTCAGAACGATCCGCCCGCCTCGGCCTCCCAGTCTTAAGCACTTTTAAAGTAATAAAGTATATCTTTAAATTTCGGGAGGCATCTCTGATAAAACGGCTAACGTAGAACCTTAGGATATGTGTTATCCAGAGATGTTGTGCCTCTGGTGGCTGCAGCGCAACACCCAAGCCTCAGTTGGAAGGCTTAACATTGGAATTGCACTTTAATGGATTAATCCTCAATTCACGAGGCCTTATGGGATGGCAGGTCTGGGAACCCAATTCATTCTTATCTGCCAAAGAATTACCCAGAAGCACATCAGATACCACACCCTACCTGCACATTGGGGGTGGAAAACTTTTGTATCCCAAAACATACTTTTATAGTATCTGCTATGCCATTCAGAAATATTATATTTTTTAACCTCAGAATTTAAATAAAGTGAACACTATGACATTTAGAGTAGCTTTGTCTTTCATTCGTTTGGGACATGAGGTGAGTGACGGAAGCTACCAAGACCTGAGACAGTCAGAGATGAGCTGCCCTGCTGGGAAATAAAGCATTTTTTATGGTGGCTTTTCAAAGGCCTTCAGCCAGCAGATGTTCTGAGAAGCTGCCAGATGGCCTGGCATCTGGATACTTCCTGGTGTTCTATGAAAGTGATGTTCAGAACTGCCTGAGCCAATGCATCCTTCCATCCCACCCCCCAGCCCCGCCAGGTGAGCTTCTGCCCTCAGCTCAGATGTCCCCAGCTTCCCCACAGCACCCGCAGAGCACTCTGAGCAAAGAGCAAACTTACGATTTCCCAGAATAATGGGGTAGGGGAGAAAGATGGGTGGCCTGAAACCACAGTTAGTCAATATGCGGTGCAAAGCTGGGCGTAACTGCCAGGCCAAGAGAGCTGGCAGAACAAGAAGTCGACACCCCCACCACAACGTGCGCTGCTCTTGCTGGGTCAGCAAAGAGCCCGGACACAGGCCGAGAGGGACATGGCCCAGTCACTCCTGGATTGGTCAAACAGCCCAGGATGTGCAGCCCACCTGCACTCATCTCACATCCCCACATCCGGGATGACTGGGGCTTTGTCCCTTGACTGCCCCATGCCTCAAAGAACACCTCCCAGCATCCTCCACTGCCTTCCTCCTCCAGTCCTCCCCTGCCCATAGATTTTCCTCTGGCCTCTTCTTTAATCAGTTTTTCAGATGAGGAAGTCACATTTTCTGCAACTATGTCTGGTTTTCTCTGGAGAGCAACGGATGGTGTTTCATTGATCTTGCTCTCCCTCCTCCCTTCCCCTCCACCCAGCATCTAGCAACATGCCAGACAGGAAAGAGCTCAAAAACTAACTGAATTGATGGAAACACTGGTCAGTCCCAATGCCTTGGGTCAGCTAAAAAGTCACCAACAATCCCATTGAATAACCAACTCTTCCAGGGACAGAAGCTCCTGGGACATTCCCTTGGCAGAGAAGGGAAAGGTCAGGCCTGTGGGAGGAGATCTGGGAGAAGGGACGTGAGCTGGTCACTTAGTCCTAGCCCTGCACCTCCTCTCACGTGAAAGACACCCTCGAATCAAGTCTCCGTCTAGTGAGTGGCTTGAAGTAATGGAAGATTGTTTTATCCAAGTGCCCCAAACAACACAGCCAAAGGATTTCTTTGTTAATACAATAGTCCTTCCTGTGGCTTGGTGGCCACATGGGCTGGGTTCTGGAACAAGAACAACTGAGACACACGTGGATGGGATCTGGGGTCAGAAGCCTCCATTCCACCTCTCCCACCCCACTAACTGCTGACTATCCAAGACGGACAAAGTCTCTGCCCCAGGATGCCCAAGCCCCACATTTGATTCCAGGTGATCCTGGCCCAGGTCAGCGTCCGCAGCCTTCATGGCACACACAGGTGCCCCGCCTCTGCCTGCCACACTGGCCTGGTGGATGCTGAGGATGTAGGGACTCCCGGGTGACTCAGAGGGCTGCTCGCAGCAAGGTCAGCCCTTTCGGTTTGAAGATGCGTGGGAAAAATCTCCTCTCACTGCCCACACACATCTGAAAAGCAAATAGGTGGTGAAACCTGCTGCCCAGAATGAGCAAGTGGACTTTTTTTGAGGCAGTGGTTAAAGCTGAAGCCATCAAAACCCAGGGGGAAAGCAGAGCTGTTATGAAAGATGTTCAAAGTGGGTTAGGGTTGAGAGAAAGGTCGGCCTTTTACTTTTCCCACACCCGCGGGTTTCTGAAAAAGGACAGTAAAGCCAAGCAGAAATGTGACAGCCAACCTCTGGCCTCTGATGTGGTCCCCTGCTCCCCTGGGCCCGTCCTCCAAGCTCCGTGGGAGGACAGAGACTGGTGTGGCTTCCTCACACCTCTCACCACGCACGCACTGAGGCTATCTCAGAGCTGGCAGCCCCGTCTGAAGCCTGGAACAAATTAAGTCTTTTTAGCTAAAAAAATGAACAAAAGGAGACAGGCCTCGCCAAAGCCGAGATGCAGGAGTGTCCTTACCAAGAGGAAGGCCTCATTGCCAGGCCAGGTTTGGCTTTGGGCCTGTGGGTCCACAGAGGGATCACAGAGAAGGTGACTTCAGGAGGCCGCTCCAGCTTTCTGCTCCCAAGGCAGACTCCGGCTGAGCCACAGAGGAGAGAAGGAAACCATTTCTGGGAGGCCAAAACTGACCGTCTTCCAGGTCAGCGGGGCAGACCCTGTCTTCTCCTTGGCGTGAGGAAGGAACACTGGTGAGGGAGGAGGGAGGCAGAGCTGAAATAGCAGAGAGCAAAGGAGCGCTGAGGAAGGGCGGATACGCAGGCAAGGCCTTCCTGGAGGTTGTGCCAGGGGCTGGACACAGGCCAGCTTAGCAGAAGCCATCTTTCTCATTGGAAGAAAGGGACACTGGGAAATGGCGGTGTCAATGTGTCCTAGGCCAACCACTGCATCTGATAGAGGCAGAGCTTTAATGTAAGCAAGGCCTGGACTGCCGATGGGACAGACACCAAAGGCAGTGACTGCAGACATGGAAAGATAAGCCAGTTCGTTCCCATCTCTGGGTGGCCTCGAGGCCCTGTGTGCTTTCACAGAAAGGCCAGGGAGGGGCAGCAGTCCCAGTCCTCCCAAGAGGCCTCTGAACGACACACAGGGTCCATGTGTGGAACCAAAGGTCTTCAAAAAGACAGCTCTTCTCCACCGGCAGGGAACCCACACAGCTGCTGGGTGCTCTCAGAAAGAGGACCCCACGTTCATGCCCTGGGGGTGCCCGTGTGGAGGAAGGACAGGGAAACCAGAGTTAGGCCCAGATCAGGCCTCCAGCTTCATTGGCCATCAAACGTTCAGGTATTGAGCCATCAGGAAAAGCCCAAGACTCATCCAGGGCTCAGTTTTGTTCCAGAGTCAACTTGTCATTTATCAAGTGTCAGTAAATATAAAGCAAGTCACAGGGAAGTTCTCAGAGGAGGGTTCTCTCACGTTGGCTGCCTGGTGGCCTGTTAAAATGCAGGCTTTGGCCAGGTGCAGTGCCTCATGCCTGTAATCCTAGCGCTCTGGGAGGCTGAGGCAGGAGGATCAGTTGAGCCCAGGAGCTGGAGGTTGCTGTGAACTAGGCTGACACCTCTGCACTCTACCCAGGCAACACAGCAAGACTCTGTCTGGAAAAAAAAAAAAATGCAGACCTAGGGGCACCACCCCTGTCGACTCTGGCTCCCCAGGTCTGGTTGTTCACGGGTCTTTCAGGCGATGCTGGTGGAGGTGGTCTGTGTGAGCTACGTTACCACTGGATTGGCTGGAACTTGAGGAAAGGTGTAAGATGAACTAATTGACCTGTCTCCTGATTTAACTCTGCCGGTGGCCTGGGGATCTTGGAGCCAGACCTTCCTCCTCAGTCCACGGCCTAAGCACTGATGTGCGACAATGGAACTTTCATTCTTGGACAGCAGGATTATTCTAAACAAATCCCTGGTATGAAACTATTCTACAAGTAAACTCTTGTTACAACCACAATTGTTTTATGGTTTACAGGACCCCGTCTCTCTGTTGTTAACTGGCAGATCATTTGTGAATGGAAAAACATCACCTTGCCCAAATCCGAAGTAGTCCCACACGTGTCCAAATTTTAAGAATTCAAGAAAAATATATGAGTCTGGTACCAATAGGTATGGGTCGGGGAGATCAGGTTAAACAGGAGTTCCTGAGCTGGTCCATATTCAGAGGTCGGTTCAAAAGATCTGTAAACTTGGAAGAAGAAAACATGGCATCTTTCCCCAAACTGCTAACTAAAATTAGGGTCTTCCTTTAACTATGAACATAGACAATACGCTGCACTAGTATTAGCAAGACCTGTGACTTTGTCACCAATGGAAATAGCAGACATTTTCATGTTACAGGACAGTCATTGCAGATTCTCAAAATATCATTTATGCTCATCTCCACTCTGAAATGAAGGTTGTTGTTATAACAGATCTGCTGATAGAGTTTGCACAGAGCATTAACAAAGAGGCACATGAGGGTCTAAACAGGAATCAGAGGTTCAATAAATGCACAGTAATACCAAACTACAAGTGAGATGAGTGCTCTGAAGGAAAGGGACAAGCAGTGTGCTACGTGGGAAGATAGCAGGGCATTGATTTGGAGCCAGGGCCTCTGCCACGCCCCCCTGCCACACCATGCAGGGAGCCATGGTGGCAGTTACCACAGGACCTTCTTATAGGGAGAAGTGACGTCTAAGATGGCTCTTGACTGAGGGCTGGTTTACACTGTCCAGGAATTTCCAGATGACATAATTCAGATGTGCTTAGAAATTATGTATTCGAGGTCTAGAAAGTGAAGAGTCTGCAGAAAAGTGCTGCAGCAGAGTCAGGCAGAGACAGGCTCCCTAGAGCAGCCACTGGGCTGCAGAGCCTGGCCTGAGCCTGGCCGTGTGGGTGGTCAGCACGCGGGGTGACCGTCAGGCCAGGAAACCCGGGCAGCAGCCACAGCTTTTCAGGAAAGCCTGGAAGGTGACAGTACCAGAAGGAGTTGCCAGCCCTGGGAGTGGAAGAGGCTGGTGACAGCTCCTCGGATCTGAGTCCAGGCTCTAGTGAAAGCTCCCAGCCCAGGCAGGCCAAGGTGGGGCCTGAGCCTGGCCACCGGGACCCAGAGAGGAGGAGCCAAGGCGGAAGTCAGCCCTGCAGACCAGGCCGGCCATGGGAGGGCTGGGCCAGGGCCTACCCGAGGGGCCTGGAGTGGACGGACATGCCCCTGCAGACCCGGCCAGCCACAAAGAAGATCCAGGGCCACATGGGACAGCAATGGGCAGGGCCTGGTCCCACACCAGGGAGACAGGGAGTCTGGCCTAAAGCCGCAGGTGAGCTTGTGCGAGCTAAGAAAAGGTATTGGTGGGTCTTGCATTTGTGAGAGGGGAGTGAGGGAAGAGAGGAAGGGGTCAGGTGGGGCGAGGAGGACAGGCAACGCTGGGAGTGCTACAGGCCAGAAGCCAGCCTAGGCGCGGCACAGTGTTCTCAGATGGCACGCACACACACACACACACACACACACACACACACACACACACGAGTGTGTGTGCCTGCAGTGGAATCTGTGGCTCCCTCATGAAGGAATTGGGACTCCACAGCTGAATGTGTCTGGAGAGGCACCTGGGAGAGGGAGCAGGAAGGAAACTCCCGATTCTGTGCTTTTGAAGGAGGGAGTCAGCAGGGCATTGGCTGTCACAAGTCACCGTCCTGAGTCTGCGTGGAGTGATGGGTGAGGATGGTCTGGCTTGGCAAATATTGGCCGACCCTCCAAAGCCAGGGCTGGAGGTCTGGCCATGCAGGCAAGGAGGTCAGCATGGTGGGCAAAGCCAGGGTTTGAGGCCAGACACTCCCAGGCTTGTGTCCTAGTCTTGCCGATTGCTAACTGTGTGACCTCAGGCGAGTTACTTAGCATCTCTGAGGCTCAGCTCCTTTGTCTGTTAATCAGAGCTAGGAGCAGTGCGACCTGGCACCTGGCACAGAGTGAGTGTGCAGCAGATGGTGCTGGGAGTTCATGAGGGGAGGCCCTGTCTGCCTGGACACCGCAGGGCCCCTGGCACGCAACTGGTGTCTGAGCACATCTGCTGAGTGGCAGGACAATGATGAGACAGCCCCGTGCTCTCGGCTTTCTCACAAGAGTCCTGCGGCTGCCGCCCGCTCACCCACAAGCATGTCTCCTGGAAACCCAGTGTTCTCCCCACAGGGCTGTAAGTGGGCTCTTGGCCGCACTTGATGAGAAGATTGCTGCCCGCTGACTCCTCCAGAAGCAGGTGCTGAGACGGAGGTGGGGTGCAAGGTGCTTATTAGGAATCAACACCCGTGAAGGCAGCAGGAGGAAGCATGTCTGAGCAGAGGGAGAACTGGAGCTGCGAGGATTGCTTGATGGAGACCCGCCAGCAGGCAGGCAGCAGCAGATTTTGCCCTTCAGAGTGGCCCGTCAGCCCCCGATGGCTCCATTACCTGCCTCGCAGGCACCAGGCAGATGGCCCTGGGAAGACCCAGCTTTGGGCAGGCCAGCCCTGCGGCGGAGGCAGGCCCCACGGAACTGGCAGCTGACCACACTGCCTACGGGTTCGTTCTTGATGCATGTCCATTTGGCCAGAGATTGTCTGCTTAGCTTGCAGTACCAAAATCGAGTGTGTACACAATACAAGTGTGTCTGAAGTGAGGAGGAATTCATAGAGTCACTCATTGGAGATACACGTTTGCATGTCTCTTTTAGGCTTTGATAACGTAAAGGTCAAGGAAAGACATTGTGTTGTGAGCTATCTGGGTTATCTGCACTGACATGCAGAAATGAATAGAGAGACACTGCACTGTCCCACGCCGATGCTGGACAGAGACCCCACTGTAAGGCAGGGCACGTGAGATGGGGAGAGAAGCACCACAGCGTCTTGCCTGTGAGGAAAATCCGTATTATACTTATGAACCACACATGGTAAACAGTCAGTGATTGCTCCCTGAATGGAGGGAAAGATTTCTTTTGAGCGTCCTTCTAAAATGTGTCACGTGCAGGTGCTGGGGGCCATGATTATTTCTCTTCTTTCCAAGTCACATAGATCCTGGAGCAGACCTCACCTGGGACAGGCTGGCCAGAGTACAGGAGAGGAGCCTGCACCGAGGTGGGAGTGGCCAGCGTCAGTGAGGGACAGAGAGCCCAGGTTGCCAGCGCCAGGTTAGGTGCTGGTGGCTGTGCTTGGTCTGGAACCACGGGAAGCTCCAATTCTCGTGAGGCTAACTCAGAATTGGAAAGCCAGGCACACCCACTGGAGGATTACAAACACAAAGGAACCATCTGTAAGTGCGAGACAGCTTTCATTACCAAAGCAGAAAGCCTGTGGAGGTGTCCAGAGGTGGCATCTCATTAGTGCTTCGTGACAGCCTTGGTTTTATATTTAAGTCGACACCACCACAGAAACGCTACCCATAACCACCACACTGCAGTGGACTGTCCAGGAGACCAAACACAAGGGCTCTCTGTGGCCGGTTCTCTCCTTGCTCGGGACTATTTGTAACAACAACCAAGGGCAAGTGGACGCAATTATAACCACACACCTCCCTCAACAGAGCCATGGCAGGAAGCAATCTGACTACTCTCAAGGCCACAGGGAAGCTGGGAAGGCATTGGTGTCTGGCGCTGGTCTGGCCAGCCCTGTCTTGACCACCCCCCTCAGGCCGCCCGTGGACAGCAGGGCAACATCATGCCCAAAGGCTGCGATGCCCCATTGCTCAAGGTTGCCAATCTCTATTTCATAGAAGTTTTCTAGCAGCTGAATTCTGACACATGAAGCACATATCTGGTAGACGGTTAATTTTACATGTTAATAATGTATTCCTTCAATATATTGTACCTACTACACACAAGGCATTTGTGTGTGGAGGGGAGGTTGGGTGTTTAACACAGGTACCAGAACAGGTACATACACAAAGCTACTTGTCCAAGATCTCACCTGGGGAGTCTGCATTATTCTGATGATGCTGCTGTGTAGGTCCTGGGAACTGTCTACAAACCAGTCTATAAGCCATTCAAGGATACCGGCCTCATGATTCTCATCTAAGGGACATCACCTGGCAGAGCCTTCCATACTATCCTCTAAAGTCTGGCATTTCCATATTGCTGGAATGTAAACGTCTCGAGGGAAAGACTGTCATATTCCCCATCGTAACCTCGGCGGGACAGCAGGGCCTGGCTTGGAGCATATGCACAAGCGGCTGAATAAATGAATGAGTGAGTGTGTACTCTGCAGGTCTGGTGGCCCAAAAAGATCAAATCTCTAGTCATCCAAGCTGATAACTTCAAAGTAACATTCCCTATTTGTATATGTATGTTGTAATTAATTGGCTTAAAATTACTTAATTTTTTAAAAAAATTTTATTAAAAAAGCCAACTTCTTTTTAATAATGAAAACATGTCACATTTCATTCAGTTTCCTCATTTGTTCTAATTTATAGAGTTCCAGTGAAATGTAATTACATATTAAATTCCTCCTTCATCTTTATTACAAAAATACTCACAAAGCACATTTCCTAGAAGTGCTGAGTGGACCCCAATATCCCCATGGGTTTCTCCATGCTGACTCTTCCAACATTTTCATTTTAGGATTCACCTGTTACTTGAATCTAGTTTAATTAGAATGCGAAATTCGAATTTATGCTGTCATTTTTTACCAGTCCTGTTTATGTAATCATTTAAGAAGACACTTCACCAACAAAGGATACTTAACAACTTAAAATGTCACACAGGTACAGCATATCTTCACTCCTACATTGAAGCTGTGTTAGGACTGGGACAGTCCAACAGCAACTGCCGGGTCCTGGGAGAAGTTCTTGGAGCGGAACGTGGTCATTGCGCGATAGGGTACAACGTGGCATTCATAGTTCATGTGGTGTCCCCACGTCTCTGTTCTTACAGATCAGAAGGGGAAAGTGGAGTCCCTGGCATTTTTCCCCCATTTTTTCCATCCCTCCTCCCATGTTCAGCACCACTGCTACTCTGACACTCTGAGTATCAGAACCACAGTATCAAAGGGCTACAGAATGGAGAAGTCAAACTCAGCTGTGCTCTTTCCACCTAACTGCGCAGTGTTTTTCAGGTGTGATTTGTGCTTCTTGCTTATTCTGCCAAGTTGCTCAAAACAGCAGACATCTGAGTCTTCTCCTAGAAATGACAGTCCTATGGATGGCTCTGTCCATAACTGACCTCGGAGAGGTCATGCTCCCCTTGACGTGGATGTGGTGCTGGCTGTGCGGGGCCCATGCTGACAGGTTGGTGTGCTGGTCCCAGGCCGATGCTTTTTCACCACCAGCTGCCCACGCACAGGCAGCACACGGATGGGGTGGCGAGGCCTTTGCTTCACCCCTTGCCTCCCTTGTTGAGCGCCCATATTTCGCTCACTTTGTTTCTCACCATCACGTGCTGCAGAAGCAGGCAGGGAGAAGGAGAGTAGTATGGCGGAGTCCAGCACTTTCAGGTTCCCTTTGGGAAGGATGGTGTTGGAACTGAAACCACCACAGTCCACAGTGCACTGGGGAAATCAGACGCTTCGTCTAGAGCAAGCGGCAAAGCCAGGGGTGGTTTTTGGTGCCGCTCCCATAGTCCTTGGAAGTTCCATTTGACTATCTGGAGAAACTTGGGAAATAAGTTTGGCCAGAGGAGAAATAAACACTGGTTAGCCAAGATGGTTTTAAGATATTTGGAGATCTTATTTCCTTATTGCAATCTTTCAGTCTTCACAACTCTTAATGCATCTGTCTGATCTTTAATTGCACACACTTAAGATATTGAGACAGGGCAAAGAAAGTGACAAGTAATGCTATTTTAAGTACACATTAAAATGTACTTTTCTAGTATGCAAAATGTTTTCAAATAGTATAAATTTGCCAAATAGTTAAAAGAAAGACACAAAGCAAAAGGGAATTCTATTACTTATTTTTTTCAGCCTACTCACTAACTTAGAAGCTTTTAAAATGTTGGTGCTATGGACTAAGAAAAGGAGAAGCACAGCAGTAAATAGCCTTCCAGCAGCCTCAGAAAGCAGAGGACAGACAGAACCAACCCGCTTCATAGGGAGCAGCCAGGGTGACCAGCAACAAGCGCCCCTCAACAGAGCAAGCCCATGACAGCCAGCCCCCGCTAATGCAGATTATCAATGTCCTTGCTCAGGCTATGAGGGCCACTTTCATGGCTGCAGTGGACAAACAGAATCCGTGCCTAGACCAAAGCCTCCAGCAGGGCACAGGAGTGGGTTGGAAGCCAACAGGCTCTGGATGACTTGTTGGTGTGGTCAGTTGTCCAGGGACTCACTGACCAGACCTGCAGATATTTCAAAACAGGAACAAGGACCCTCGCTGGCCCCAAACAGACCAAAGGGACCAGAGGGTACTTTGACCTAAGATTGTAAAGATTCTAGATCAGGACTCTGTAAGACCCAGCATGGGTATCAGGCCCAAAACCAGGGTGAAAATTTCCCAAAGATGGAAGTTTTCATGAAACCTTCTGCTTTTGTGGACTGTGGCAGTGACCAATGCTTCTGTGCCCCCTTTTGGAAGAAGTGGCATTAAAACCAAAGCCACAGAAGTTCACAGTGCACTGAGAAAAATCCAACGCCTCCTCCAGAGGTCAGCTGCATCAATGCTTGGGCCCGTGGCAAAGCCAGGGTGGGCTGCAGTACTGCTCCTTGGTCCCCCTGTCCGTCCTCTTGCAGCCACAAGCCAATCGATAGCCTCCTGGCGTAGCCAGTCAACTTTGAAAACTCTGGTTTGGCAAATTTCGACTAAAAGTAATAATGCTGTTCAGATTCATCCCTTTCTGAGTTTTTTTTCCCTCTCTCTCTCACTTCCTTTTTCTTCTTTGGTTTCTCTCTGGTCCCATCAAACTGTACTGTATTTCTTATTACTTCCGAAAGGACCACCCGCCTCAGAGAGATGGTCTCTCAGAATGAGAGCGCCCCCGAGGTGGTCTCCAGCAGCATGGACGACAGCTTCAGACTCCCCTCTCTCCTCGTAAATGAAACCCACTGGGCCTGGCTGATGCAACCCAAGTTCTTCAGGGTTTTCACGAGATCCCGGCGGAATCTCTCACCCACGAACACGTAGAGAACAGGGTTCAGGCAACTGTGGAAGAAGGCGATGGTCTGAGTGACCTGGAAGCAGATGTCAATGTTGGTGGAAATGGCACAGTTGGAAATGAACAAGGCATAGGCATCTATGGTCTGCACCAACAGGACGCAGTTGTAGGGGAACTGTGACAGGACAAAGACAGTAAGGACAGTGATGGTCACTTTCAGGGCCTTGTGCTTGGATGACTTCTTGGCTTGTATCAGGGTGTGAATGATGATGGTGTAGCAGCAGGCCATGACCACAAAGGGAAGGAAGAACCCCAGGATGACCTTCAGGGTCAAGACAGCTGACTTCAGTTTGGTGCTCTCGTCTGTGGGGTAAACCATGGTGCAGACGGTAATGCCAGATTCCCTCTTGATCTGGCTGTACAGGATTTCTGGGATGCAGAGTGCAGCTGCCACCACCCAGACGGCAAAGCAAACCATTTTGCTGTACAGAAGCCTTTTCTGCCTCCAGGTCTGTGCCCGCATGGCCTGAGCAATGGCAATGTACCTGTCCACGCTGATGCACATGATCAGCAGCACGCAGCTGTAGAAGTTCATCTTGTACATGCTATTGACCACCTTGCACATGAAGGTCTGGAATTTCCACTGGTCCGCAGCAGCAATGGCCCAGAAGGGAAGGGTGACAAGAAAGAGAAGGTCAGCGATTGCCAGATTCAGAAGGAACATGTCGGTCATGGTCTTCACTCTTGTGCAGTACCAGTAGACGAGGATGACCAGACTGTTGCCCATGGCACCCACGATGAACACGAGCCAGTACAAGGGTGGGAGGAAATGGCTCGCGAACTGCCTGACGTTGTTTTTCTTACAGAAGAAGTCAGTGAAATTGAAGTTCATGTAGTCATCCATGGAAGATGTGGGGTCATAGCTGTAGTCATCAGACATATTAGGAATAAGGCCCTGCGAGGGGACACAAGATGGCATTAAGTCAAGGACAATCTTTTGGAAGTCCTGTCTGATGGCAGAGGCATGGACCACTTGACCCTTCCAACCCCAAAAGACATGTATGTGCAGGAAGTAGGAATTCCAAGGACATCTGCTTGGGGTGTAACATATTTATTCATTCAACAAATGTTTATTAAGCACCTACTGTATGTTGGTTACTGTGCTAGGTGCTAAAGATACAGTGGCAAGCAAGTCAGGCGTGGTTCCCACTCTCATGGAACTGGCCTACCATGGAGGATAGAGAGGAGCAAATGGACACGACAGCATGCCTGGCAAGCGCTGTGCTAGGGTGGGAAGGCGTGCTGCCACGCCACCGACGGGCACCTTTATCGAACTCTGCGAATGACTGCGATTGCCCCTTCTCCTATCTATTCTACCTACCCCTCCAAAAGAGGGGCCAGCAGGGGCTCTTGAATTTATCTGGATCACAGCCCCTCTGAGTTCTGAAAGTCCAGAACCGCTGACACACACACACTCTCACAGACTCTTACACATGCACGTACACACACAGCCCATACTCTCAACCGCATGCACACACACAAGTGCCATGACACACTACATAATTTGCAGGGCCCCTTGTCCAAAAACTATTAAGCATTTCAAGACAGCAAGCATTAAATCAAGCAAGCAGCAGTTCTAAGTGCAGGGCACCTGAGTGATGCCCTGGGTTGCCCAGCTGTGAAGCTGGACCTGATAAGCACACACTAACACACACGTGGACACACATAATACACACAAGCATTTGCACACACTTTCATGTGCACAAACATGCCTACACTCATGTTCATGTGTACACATGCATGCACACTTATATACACATACACACATGCACACATACCTAGACACACACACACACACACACACACACAC
>RJWJ010042278.1:0-13115 GCA_004363605.1 Indri indri | reverse complement strand
CCTCCCCAAACTTTAGAGGGCATTGGGTAGAAAGGAATCCTTTTCCTGGCTTTCCAAGGGACATAGCAGAATTCTGGCCTCTAGCCACTCACTGGAGCTGGAGCTGGTTGGGAGGAATCAACAAAAGTCATGTAGTGTCTGGCATCAACAGCTAAGTCCTCCCTAAATTGGAGAGATACCACCTCACTGTGTATACATCGTGTGTGACCAAACTCTTCCTCCCCTTAGAAACACACCCTGAAGTAGGTCTTTTCCTCTTTGGAGGCCTTTTGTTCATGTATCTCAGAGAATATAAAGTTACCCCAGCTAAGATCATGACCTATGATCTTACAGAGATAAGACCCATCCCAAAGACCCAGATGCTAGGAAAGCTCTGTGGGAAAGAAATACCTGGATCATCAGGCACCATGGCTCCCTAACTACCCAGTTACTCAAGGATTCCAGTTATTTATTAAGGACCAGGCTATGCAGATGCCTCAAACACAAGGTAGTAGTAGGTTCTAGTGTCTGAAGGGTAGAAAAGCCCAGAAAGTTCTCATTTTGGCAAATAGCCCCAACTTTGCTCCCTATGTTTTATTTATCCAACAAATTTTTATTGAGCATCTACTATGTGATAGGCATGGCTCTAGGTGCTTGGGACACATCAATGAACTGACCAAACAAAAACTCCTGCCTTCTGTTTACAATAGCCAAATGTGAAATCAACCTGATATCCACTGACAGATGAATGGATAAGCAAAATGTGGTATCTATATACAATGAAATAATATGCAGCCTTAAAAAGGAAGGCAATCTTATCTCATGCTACATCAATGGACCTTGAGGACACTATGCTAAGTGAAATAAATCAACCACAAAAGAACAAAAACTGTATGATTCCACTTATATGAGATATTTAAAGTAGTCAAATTCATAGAAATAGAAAGCAGAATGGTGGTTACCAGGGATTGGGGATGGCAGGAGACAGAGGGATTGTTGTTTATTGGGTATAGAGTTTCAGTTCTACAAGAAGAAAAAAGTCCGGAGATCAGTTTCACAACAATATACATATATGGAACACTACCGAACTGTATACTTAAGGTTAAGATGACAATTTTATGATGTGCATTTTTTACCATGATAAGAAATATTCCTGCTTCATGGAGCTTATATTTATTCTAGTGGGAACAGGGATGCAATGGCATTATATAATAAACATGATAACAATTATTATAAAGCATGTTAGAAGATGATAAGTTCTATGGAAAGAAGTAAAAGGCAGGATAGATAAGGGAGTGTTCAGAGGGCCAATTGCAGAGGGAAGCTCAGTTTTAAATAGATAGCATATAAGACCTCATTAAAAGTGATACTGGAGATAAATTTGAAGCAAGTGAGTGAATTAGTCAAACATGTAACTAGGAGGAAGGCGAACATTTTAGGGAAAGGAAGCAGGTAGAGGACATGGTGGCAACACGCCTGCCGCGTTAGAGGAATAGCAAGAAGGCCAGCATATTTGCCTTGGTAAATTACTCATAATACCTGGGGGCCGGGCATTCAACAGCAGAGTAGAGGTCTATGTTTTTATGGGGAAAGTGGCTAGAGTTCTAATCTGCAGCCCATCGTTTTTATGTTGTTGTTGCGTGCTTTCCTATTCACACAATTCTCAATATGGTGCTAAGGGTTAAAGATACAGTGGTAAGCAAGACAGGCATGTTCTTGCTGCCAGCAGGCGAGAGGAGCAATTGCAGCAATAGCGTAACTGTGGCCAGTGTTTACAGGGAGGTAGAAAAAGGACTAATTTCATCCAGGAAGTCAGAAAAGGCTTCTGTGAGGATGAAATGAATGTTCCAGCCAAGATGACAAAGACTGGAAGTGAGTGAGAAAGTGGGCAAGGGGAACAGTGCTTTGAGCAATGGGGTAGCATGTCGAATTGCCTGGCGGCTCCAGAATTTTTGTCATGTTGCAAAACTGAAACTCTATACCGACTTTATACCACTTCCCCATTGTCCCCTCCTCCCTGCTCCTGGCAACCCCCACATACTACTTTCTGTCTCGATGGCTTTGACTACATCAGATACCTCATATAAGTAGAATCGTACAATATTCTCTTTTTTGTGATTGGCTTATTTCACTTAACATAGTGTCCTCAAGTTTCATTGATGTTGTGGCATGCCACATGTGGCATGTGACAGGATCTCCTTCTTTTCTAAGGCTGACTAATATTCCACTGTATGAATATGCCACATCATTCCCTGTATTCTTAAAAGGTGTACATTTATTCCTGCAAGAGCACTCTGCCTACTCTGGGTGGAGTTTGGAGGGAGATGAAATAGTCCACAGGAGGGCTGTAACATTCAAATTCCACTAGAGGGGCTAATACTTGAATCCTGTGCATTCCCACATCAAAGATTAGCTAACCGGGTTTCCCCGAGCCAGTGTACCACATGCTCCTGGCATGATGCCTGATGCCTGGGAATTATCATCTCTGTGGTGAATCTGTCTTGACGGGTGGAAATCCACACATGTCTCACAGCGTGAGATCAGACCATCCACATGAGCTGAGATCTCCAGAGTTCCAAAGGCCAAAGCAGGTAGGGGGACCCCTACACTTCCTCAAATGGCCAAGGTATTTTCTTCCATTTTTTTTTCTTGCAGCAAACTCTTTACTTTGAGTACCAGACACAGAAATGAGAGCTTTTAATAGTGTCTTTCTTTCCTTTTCATTAATTTACACATGGCCCTTTCTGGAACACTTGTGAATAAACAGGAATTTAATGGGGTCAGAAAGGATCAAGATGGACCTGGTACAGACTAAAATACTGATGGAAAAGATAAATGAAAAGGAGGCAGGGAGAGAGAATCACGGGAGGCCGGAAAAGCAGTCGGCCAGTGAGATTCAGAGGGAAGTATGCAAGGCAGGATATTTACTGTGGCATACAGCGTTACGAAAGCTACAAAAACAAGTAGGAGAGGAGGAAGCAGAGGGAGAAAGGGCAGAGAAATGGGCAGCGACCAGAGGCGGGAATTGGCCCAAGGAAATCATGCCAACTCCCAGGGAGATTGCTGAGGGGTTCCAACCTGCGGATCCATCTGTCTCCTAGAATTCTAGGGCAAACCTCATTAATATGATGAGGCACCCCATGGCTCAGTCCCTACCTCTGAGACCTCAGATCCCCATCTGGCAAGCTAAAGGAACAAGTGTGTTTGCTCTGCCGTGAGAGAGCATCTCACTCACTCTTTTTATAATAAGAAAAATGTACCTTTCCCACTGTCTGTTAGCTTTTATTTGGTGTATCACTCTATGTTATTCTAGCCTTAGGAGTCACGCTAAATTAATTTTATGTTGATTGCTGAAGAAAGCTAATAACTTAACTCTGTGTAATTAAACCGTGCAAAGCAAATCCTCATTCTGAGTTATCTGACCTGGCAGGAGGTCAAAGACATCTACCAGGTTGCCAAATCATGGCTCCGTGGATGCAGGCCAGAGGATGCAGGGCTAGGGTTACTCTGAAGGCTAGTGGGTCGTGTGCTTGATGAGAAGTTCTATTCTTCCTGGAAGGAAAGAGAAGTTTAAGTGACCACCATAAATCTCTAGAAGTGAAAGATAATATATAGAAGAATCCAATGAATACCTAAACAAAAATAACTGAAATTTATGCAAGAGGCATCCGAGCACATAACCAGAACTTACTTGAAGATAGCTAAAGCTCTCGTAGGTGAGCCTTTCTCTGCCAAAGCAACAAATTCATTCTATGTATGGATTTGAGGGCTTCGCACTCTCTTTGCATCTACTTAATCCATTTATTTATTCAACTAGTATGTACCAAGTGTTTACCCAATGCCATCATTGTGGTAGGTACTAGGCTATAGTCCTGTAAAAGATTTTTTTCCTTGTCCTTATGGAGCTTACAATATCTTACCGTAATTGAGATTGCATTAGCAGAGGGGATATTGTCAAGTATCCTTGTAGATGACATAGATCACACTCCTCTTCTTTGGGATAGTTGCAGACATTGCTTCAGATTCCTCCCTGTCCTCCACTCATTTGAGAGCAAAGCAAGGGAAAGAAAGTGAGATGGGAACCACAATGCCTGCCTTGCTCTCCCAGCTCCTCTGTGTATCTGTTGTGTGACCTTGAATAGATCATGTGACCTTTCTGAGCCTACATTTACCATGTCTATGAAATCCATCCTGCCGGATTTACTTATCTCACCAAACGTCTGTGCTTTTGAAATAAAATTAAATACAAGAAGCACTTTGTCCATTGTAAGTTATTACACCGTAAGGTGGTCCCTTTCCCTCTTCCTTTGAGCTTTGGTTTCAGGACTTAGGGTGCTCAAATTTCCACTCTGCCACACCCAGTCGTGTGACTGTGAGTGTTTTTGTGAGACTTTCTGAGGCTCAGTTTCCTCATCTGTAAAGAGAATATTAAAGCATATAACACATATGATTGCAAGGATTTTAAAAAGCTAACAATTAAAATGTTACTCTGTTAGGGCCCTTGATAAAGATTAATTCATTGTTTTCTTTCTTGCTTGCTGTTCTGCTGTTTTTCTTCCACTCTTTCACTTTACCTCTGAAAACCACTAAGGAAGCAAGGTCAAGATTGCTATAGGTGGAAGGGAAACTGAGAGTTCAGCTTTCCCCTTCAATAACAACAATTCTTAAGTACTTAGCATGTTTATTCTCTGTCAAAACAGTAGTCTGTGAAGAATATCTTTAGTGTTTTGATAGAGATTACATTGAATGTGTAGATTGCTTTGGTTAGTATGCTTATTTTAACAATATTAATTCTTTCAATCCATTAACATGGGATATCTTTCCATTTTTTGTGTGTGCCCTCTTCAATTTATTTCATTGATATTTTCTAGTTTTTGTTGTAGAGTACTTTTGCCTCCTTGGTTGAATTCATTTTTCAGTAGTTTTTTGTAGCTATTATAAATGAGATTGCTTTCTTGATTTTTTTCAGCTAGTTTGTTATTGGCATATAGAAACATTCATTATTTTGGTGTGCTGAATTTTGTATCCTGAAAAATTACTGAATTTGTTTATCAATTCTGAGAGTTTTTTCATGGAGTCCTTAGGTTTTTCTATATATAATACCATGCCATCTTCAAGTAGGAACAATTTGACTTCATCTTTTCCAAATTGGATGCCTTTTATTTCTTTCTCTTGCTCTGGCTAGGACTTCCAGTACTATCGAATAAGATTTGTGAACACAGGCATCCTTATCTTATTCCAGTTCCTAGAGGAAAGGCTTTCAGCTTTTTTCCATTCAATATGATGTTAGCTGTGGGTTTGTCATATATGGCCTTCATTATTTTGAGGTATGTTCTTTCTGTGCCTAATTTGTTCAGATTTTTTATAATGAAGGTACTGAATTTTACAAAATACTTTTTCTGTGTCTATTGAGATAATCATATAATTTTTGTCCTTCATTTTGTTGATGTGATACATCACATTTATTGATTTGTATATTTTGAACCATCCTTGAACTCTTGGGATAAATCCCACTTGACCATGGTGTAGTCTTCATATTTTATAAGGCCTGAGCTGATTAAGAGAATTTCACATTGTTTATGGCTTTTTTAAATCCAAGTTTTGCAACTAACATGTTAAAAGCTAAAAAGAAATATTGAATGAAAGGATGGATGGATGGGTGGGTAGATAGATGAACGGATGGACACTCACTGAGAATTTCAAAGAATGGTTTGGTTCCTCTAGACTCAAAATAATTTTCAGCTTTCTAGGTAAAACATTTCATATCCCAGTATTCCTTTTGCCTCTTTCCTTTTTTTGTTATTAATTTTTTAATAGTCAATTTTTTAGAACAATTTTAGGTTCCCAGCAACATTAAGAGGAAAGTATAGAGATTTCCCATATACACCCTGCCTCCACATATCATCAACATCCCCTGCAATAGTAGTACATTTGCTACAACTGACACATCATTTGCTACATTGCTACATTTGCTACATTGATGCATCATAATCTATAATTTATAGTAGGATTTATTCTTGATGTTGTACATTCAATGAGTTTGCACAAATGTGTAATGCCATGTATTCACAATGAGAGTATCACGCAGAATATTTTCACTATCCTAAAATTCCTATGTGCTCTACCTATTATTCATCCTTCCCCTCACCCAATTCCTCCCAACCACTGATCTTTTTACTGTCTCCAGAGTTTTACTTTTTCCAGAATGTTATATAATTGAAATCATAGAGTATGTTGCCTTTTCATATTGATTTCTTTCACTTAGTAATATGCATTTAAGTTTGCTCTATATGTTTTTATGATTGGATAGCTAATTTTTTTAGTACAGAATAATATTCCACTATCTGGATGTACCACAGTTTATTTGTTCATTCACCAATTGAAGAATATCTTAATTGCTTCCAAGCTTCGGCACTTACAAATAAAGCCACTGAAATATCCATGTGAAGGTTGTTCTACAAGCTAGGTTTTCAAATTGTTTGGCAAATACCAAGGAATGTGACTTCTATATCATCTGGTACCAGTATGTTTAGTTTTGTAAAAAACTGCCAAAATGTATTTCAAAGTGATTATGCCATTTTGCATTCCCAACAATAATCAATGAAAGTTTCTATAGTTTCACATCCTCACCAGTATTGGTGCTGTCATTCAGTGGATTTTTGCCATTCTAATAGATGTGTAGTAGTATCTTATTTTTGTTTTAATTTGCATTTCTCTGATGATATATGATGTAGAGCATCTTATCATATGTTTATCTGTATCTCTTTGCTGAAATGTCAATTAAGGTCTCTGGACTATTTTTTAATCAGGTTGTTTATTTTCTTATTTTTGAGTTGTAAGAGGTCTTTGTATATTCTGGGTAACAGTGTTTTATCACATGCATCTTTTGCAAATATTTTCTCTCGGTCTGTGGCTTGTCTTCTCATTCTCTTGGTATTTTCTTAGAATGTGTTGCTCTTTTTTATTTCCTAATTTTTCCTCTCTTTTTGTTTCACAAACAACCACATTCGGCCTCTCTTTTCCTTGTAGGAAAGTCATTTGCTGCTGCCATTACAGTTTCTGCTATTACTCTCAGATGGTTTATTAAATTCCTGAACCCAAATCAGTTTGGTTGAAGTTCTATAGCTCACTATCATTTTCTTGTCCAACTCTAATTTCTTGGTTAGTAATAGCAGAGGGGCCACAGATAATCAATTTGTTACTAATATAATTAAAAACATAATCATCTGAGAGTCCTTTGGAAGTCAGGAATTTCTCTTATTTCATTTGCATAATGTTTCTGCCAGGTGTTATTCTGCCCAAGTTGCAGATGTGGACATTAGGTTCAGAGCCCATGGCCACAATTAACATGTAGTGAAATCAGGTTCTATGTCTGGGCCTCTGCCCTTTCTTTATACTGAGCAACTTCCCACTGTCCTCCAAGTTTCAACTTTCTTATCAGTGAAGTGTTAAACTGATCACTAACTTCTTTTTGGAACTCAATATTATCCTTTTGAAAAAATACAAAATTACTTTTTATCTGTTTTTATTCTCAAAATCATCCTTTTCTTTCTTATTAAAAAAGCCACCTCTTGCTTCCAGTATTTTCTCAAGACCTATGACACCTGAGAGATTTGCCTCATTCTTACATTTTTATTCACATCACTTTTACCCTTGCATAATGGTTACATGCCTATTTTAGTGTAGGAATTAAAGAAATAGCATAAAATTCTCTTCCTTACCGTGAATGATGTGTTTTGACAATAAATATAAATAGCTTGAATTTATTCCAAGTGTCAGGTCTTTTTCACATATACCTGTTGTGAATGTTTATTATGTTTGAACACTGATCTCACTTCTGCATTGGGCAGAAGCCAGGATAGAAGATGTGACCTTTACTTTGGTAATTACACCATGTAGACACTGCATGCATCTACATCATTGTCTTGTGCTTCGTGAGGGAGCAGCATGTGCATAAGAATGTGGTAAAATATCCCTTCTCATAATCTTCAGGCCGAAGTTTTGCTTCATTCTGTCCTCTTCCTTCAGATAAATCAAAGGTGCCTGTAGAAAGCAGTTGTCTTAGTCCATTTAGTGTTGCTATAATAATACCAAAAACTGGGTAATTTATAAAGAAAAGAGATTTATTTGGTTCACAATTCTGAAGTATGGGAAGTCCAAGATCAAGGGGCTGCGTCTGGTGAGGTTCTTCTTGCTGTGCCATCATCTGGCAGAAAGCATCACATGCTGAGGAAGCATGCCTGCAAGACAGAGAGAAAGTCATCTTCTATCAGGAACCCAATCCCTCAATAATGGCAGTAGATAATGGCAGTAACCCATTCATGAGGGCAGTCTCATGACCTAATCACTTCTTAAAGGTCACAACTCTGAATACCATCACAATGACAATTAAATTTCAACATGACATTTGGATGGGACTTTCAAATCATAGCAGCTATTAAAGAAGGTTAAGTATGGTCCCAGCTTTGGAATGGGAGCTGTGTTAGTTGGGTCCTCTGGGAAATAGATATTTAGATAGAATCAGGAGTACAAGAGATTTATTGGGTATGAAAGATAAAAGGGAAAGCAACATTGGGCATGAAAAGCTTCCAGCTACAGTGTAGATATGATAAAAGTTTTGGCCAACCCAATGGAAGATCTCTGGAGCAAATATTTCCCATTAGAGGAGCTCTGTGTTAAAGAGAAATATCCAGACCCTAGAATCCTTACGATGCCCAGTCTTTGGCCGGGGCTGCTCAGGAAGAGCAAGCTTCAGCTTGAAAGGTAAAGCAGCTTCCAAAAGTGTTCACACCTGGAAGCTGTTAGCTTACTGCACTGCTTGCAACAGAATGGCAAGTTCTTTCTTGAAGGGAGATACGAGTAGCTGCCACCCTGGCTGTCACAGTAGCCCATAAAAAGCCTTCTGATCTTGTTGTCACATGTAACCATTTAGCCCCCAGATCTCCCAAAAATTCTTTAGCACCCTGCATTCTCTTGAAAACCTTTTTATACTTCATTGCATTTTTTAAAAAGTTGTTGTCTTAGGGAAAACAATATATATCCTAATTCTTTCCAGTCCATTTAAAGATTATGTAGTACTTCTTTACACAAAACGTAGAAGCTTTGCAATGGTATACATCGGTGTACATCAAAAACTTTGATACAGTTATTATAAACATATATATGTGTGTTATAAATTCATAACTGTTATGAACTGCTTTCAACAGTTATGTAATTTATAAAGAAATTATGAGAAAAAAGAATAAAATAGTCTTGAATTTATACAGATATTTATCATTTTTCAGTGTTCTTCAGTGTTAACTGAGGATCTGCATTTCCATCTGGTATCATTCCTTTTCAGCAAGTAGGATTTCCTTAAGCATGTTTGCTAGTCAATAGTTACCTTAATTTTCCTTAGTCTGAACCTGTTTTTATTCCTGAGGGTTATTTTTTTCTGGATGTAGAACCTGGTGTGATTTTTTTTCTGTTTCTTTCAGCACTTTAAAAATGTTGTTTCACTTTCTTCTGGCCTCTGTGGTTTCTAGGAAATCAGACGTTAATTAGATCATTGTTCCTTTGTAAGTAATGTGTCCTTGTTCCTTTGCTGCCTTCAAGATTTACTTTTCATCTCTGGCTTTTAACAGTTTGACTATGGGATAAGCTTCAGTGCAGGTTTCTTTGTGTTTATTCTGCTTTATGTTCATTAACCATCTTGTATCTATAAATTTCCTTCATGAAATATGGAAAATTTTTTGGCCATTGTCTCCAAGTATTTTTGCTGTCATAATTTTTTCCTTTCCCAGGGATTCTAATTGCATATATGTTGGACCATTTAATATTAAAGAGGTCTCTGATGCTCTCTCCATTTTATTTTTTTCTTTTCCTCTTTATTTTTTTTTCAAATTTGATGATTTCCACTAACCTACCTTCAAGTTAGCTTACACTTATTTCTGCCATCTTCTGATATTTTGTCTTTAGCTGAGCTGCTCTGAGTCTGGTCAGGTGTGGTTCAGGGATCCATCAAAGATGTGGGTAGAACAACTTGGGGATCCCTTCTTTCCCCTTCTGGAGTTGTCTCATTCTCTTCAGCAGCTACAGTTCTCCAAGCCAGAAAAAATGCATTTAAATTTTTTTTCAACAACACCTTTGCCATGTCACATGAGCCAAACTACTGCACTCAGCCCTAGGCTAAAAGCTGTGAAAATAAAAAGTACTTGGTTCATCCCCCTTCCTCCTCTGAATGTGCTCTGAAGGCTCTGAATGCTCTGAATGTGCATTCTCCACCAAAGTCTGCCTTTTGCTCAGTCTCCTATGCCTAAGGTAGCTTCTTTTTAAATGATTATTATGATGTTCAGATTTTTATAGCTGCTTTTCTGCCAGGGAGTCATCAGATAGGGTCTTACTCTGCCATTACTAGATGCTGCTAACCAAAGGCTGTTAAAAATACCTCAGCTGTAATTCGACTGCGTCTGACTTTGTTAATTTTACTCCCTGAGCATCTCTTGGACCTGGTCAGCTCTTTCCAGACGGACCACCTCCATACTTGTGCCGTTACCTCTGCCCTGTTCAACTGGTTTCCTTGAATCTACTCTTGTGTGAAAACCCCCAGTTGAAAATTATTCTCTACAAAATTGTCAGAGAGAGCCCATTGCAGTACAAATCTAACTAGGTCACTCTCCTATTTAAAACTCTAAATGTATTCCCAATACTTTTAGGGAAAAAATCAAAATGCTTACATAAACAAGGACCTGCATTATTAGTCTTTCACCTACTTTTCTTGGCTTAATCCTTGTTTGTGAGCTCCAGCCACAGGGCCTTCTTTTCTCTTTTCAGTGACATGAATTGTTTGTTGCCTATGAGCTAGGGGTTATGGGAGATATTCTATTGCTCTTTGTCAGGTAATGCCCATTCCTCCTTGAGATCTCCAGCTCAAATATCAGTTCTCCAGGTGAGGCCTTCTAGCCCTTCTCATTACAATAGAGCCCCTTGTAACAGGCTCTCATTGCCCATAAGTCTTTGACCGTCAGCAATATACTATCCTAGCCTTTTATTTTTGAAACAACATCTTGCAATAGTAAATATTTTGGTTTTACATTTAGCAATTTAAGACAAATTTATTTCTGAATAGATTCTAAACCCTTTTTTTAGTTTCTGTAGATTGAGGCTATCTTTCACGTGCTGCATCTTATTGAAGCATCGACAGAATCACACATTACGGCAATTAGAGAATTGAACATGTTGGGGCACTCAGGGCATAGTAAGATTATTGGCCATCAATGTTCTCCCCTTGGAAATTTAGACCCTGTTCTTGCATATACATTCTTGGTGGCTTTCTAATAGGATCATCAGTTGAGTTTTGATAAATCTGAGTGCTTTTATATGATTCAGGCCCAGGGCCAAATTATCTTTGTTTTGTATTTTTATTTTTGAAAAAAAGTCAAAGCACCTTGAAATTTATAAAACTTTAGTTCAAAAAAATTTTAGGTTTCACAGTTGGAGCTGTGCCTACAGGGGCTAAACCCCTCTGGAAGATACAGACAAGGTGAGAGAATTGTATTTATTGAAAAATTTTGTTTCTTTCTCTTCACTGTTAGGGAAAAGTACCTTTTAATATCTCATAAAAACAGAGTCCAAGAACTCAATTTGCCATCCTAAAAATGTCTTTGACTTCAGGTTTCATATTCTTTAAAAGGACTGGAAAAAATCCGACTTTTTTGGATTTATATATTTATTTATGTATACTAGATTTACTTATCACATGAAAAGGAGCACTACAGTTATACTGTGCTTAATGCATTTTTTTCTTGTTTATCCTTGTTTTATAGAAATTAAAGAAAAAACAGGAAAGGTGCATTGTAAACATGTCAGCATATGAATTTAAATCTCTATACAGTGCATCGCCTTTTTTTATTGAGGTAAAATTCATATAATATAAAATTAACCACTTTAATGTGTAATATTCAGTAAAATGTAGTACATTCATAATATTACCCAACCATCATCTCTATCTAGTTTCAAAACAGTTTCGTTATCACCCAAGAAGAGCCAAATCATTAAGCAATCATTCCATTCATTTATAATTTGTGCTTTTGGTGTCATATGTCCATTTCCAAAATAAAGGTTATGTAGATTTATACCTATGTTTTCCTGTAAGAGTTTTATAGGTTTAGCTCTTACATTGAGGTGTTTGAACCATTTTGAGTTAATATTTGTAATGGAGTGAGGGATGGGTCCAACTTCACCTTTTGCATATGGATATCCAGTTGTCAGAGCGCCATTTGTTAAAGAGACTATTCTTCAGTTGACCATTGACATATGGGTCTAACGCATTCTTGTTCACCAATGTTTTAATACTCATAAACATTACTTCACCTGCATAATGGAAACAAGATGTGTTTCTTTTAATTTGCATACTTCGTTTTTGGAAATCAATCCAATCTCTACATTTCACTTGTTAGAATAAATATTGACATTCTCTGAAATAATATACTACGCTGCTCTTTTGTTCCACTGTTCATTACTTTCATTGTAAAATTATGGCTTTTCCCATAGATACCAAAGTTATTTATGGGCTTAGGTCCACCCTTGCTCTCTTGGTTCTTAAATTTTATTAAATGTCAAAGAAGTACTTATAACATCTATTCTGCATGTTAATCTATTATAAAATGGCACTCAAGTGCACAGGCGCCTGCAGGTTATTGGTCTCGCCATGGAGTTAAAAGAGCTTGCACTCCAGGCCAGAAAGAAAAAGGACCAAGGCCAAGAAGGACAAAGCCCAGAGGAAATCTGAAAGTCAACGCCGAGGCTCTGCTCCCCACTGTGAGCATGATCTACCAGAGCAGGAAGAGGAGATTCTGGGATTCAATGACGATGAGCAGGAGAATCACAATGATTATTGTAAAGCAGGTTATCATCTTGTGAAAATCGGAGATCTATTCAATGGGAGATAACATGTGATCCAAAAGTTGGGCTAGGGACACTTTTTAATAGTGCTGTTATCATTGGATATTCAAGGGAAGAAATTTGTGGCAATGAAAGTAGTTAAAAATGCTGAGCATTATACTGAAACTGCACTAGATGAAATCCGGTTGCTGAAATCAGTTCGCAGTTCAGACCCTAATGATCCAAATAGGGAAACAGTTGTTCAACTACTTGAT
>RJWJ010042277.1:0-13114 GCA_004363605.1 Indri indri | reverse complement strand
TTCCACATATAAGTGAGATCATGCAGTATTTGTCTTTCTGTGCCTGGCTTATTTCACTAAGCATAATGTCCTCCAGGTTTATCCACATTGTTGAAGTAGGTTTGATACAAGCTTCTATCTAGTTTAGCAAACAATGGTAATCCTGCAATAAGTACTGTGTTCCTGTTCCCCAGTATTAATGTAAGTCTTGCCCAGAAGAGTCCACTACTACAGATTCAGATGAAAGCCAAATGCTTTTGGTGAATTTAAATAGGCTGAATCAATAAGAAAGAAAGACTCACCAGCATAGCATAGTGAGTCCAAGTTCAGAAGCTGGTCTCAGCCCAGGTTTGGATGGTCTGGATGACCTTGTAAAAGTTATTTAAACCCTATAAGCCAGTGGTCCCAACCCTTTTCGCACCAGGGATCAGTTTCATGGAAGATGGACCCACGTGGGGGTGAGGAGAAGGGATAGCGAGCAATGGGGAGTGGCTGTAAATACAGCTGTAAATACAGATGAAGCTTGCTCGCCCACCCACCACTCATCCATGCAGCCCAATTCCTAACAGCCCATGGACTGGTACCAGTCCGTGGCCCTGGGGGTTGGGGACCACAGCTATAAGCCCTAGTTTCCTAGAATGTAAAATGGAGATAATTATGCCACTTCAGGGTGTTGTTGTGAAGATAATGCACACAATTTGTTTACTTACTGAGCCTGGTATATAATAATCACTCGATATCAGTATCAGTGGAGACTAGTCGTATCTAGCTACCATAATAATCAACCCCAAAAATCATAGTGGCTGTATACAAATATGACTTATTTCTTTCTCATGTTATATGTCTGTATCAGGTAGGCAGGGGAGCTTTGCTCACCATTCTCAGTCTAGCACTCAGACTGATGGAGCAAACACCAACTCAAATGTTGCCAATCACCATACCAATGGGAAAGAGCTTCCTGGAGGTTTTCACACCAGCCATTAAATACCAGGCCTGGAGGTAACATGATGATACAGTTCACCACCCCATGACTAATCACATGTCCTCACTCAACTACAAGGAAGACCAGCAAGTGTTAAGTTCCCTTGTGTCCAGAGGAAGAGAAACAGAAATGTGCCGAGCAGCACTACTGCCCACTACAAACACGTTAGCTGTTATGATCCAGAGCTTGCACACAGTAGGCACTTCATGAACATTTAATGATTGGTTTAAAATGGCCAGCAGAGCAGGAGGACCAAACTTACACATTTATAGTCAGTAGAATCAAAGAGACTGACTACAAAGAGAAAACTACAAAAGCAGCAGAAACATCAGCAATGAGCCAGCCCACGGCGGTGGTGGTGGTGGTGGGGGGGGTGCTTTCTCAATTTGCAGTATGGCAATTAATATAGCTATGGAAAAAGCTACTGAATCTAGGTTTTGTTACCTTTATCCTAGGTCAAATTATTTAAACCTCTCTGAACCATAGTTTCTGCATCTCTATAAAATGAGGTGTCGCAGCTTATAAAATAATGTATGTCAAAGAGTCTATGACAATAACCAGCTTACAGAACACATTTGTTAATGCTAGTTTCATTTCATTTTCAGTTGACCTAGGCCTTATATAAATTTCCACCAAATGTAGCAAACTCCCCCACAAAATCTGCACAAAACTCCAACAGTGCCTTCCCTGATTTTGAAGACACTATTTCCTTGATAACAGCATATTTAGATGACTTTGAAAAAACAAAAAAGAATGATATCTGCAACTCACAGTAAATCTTCGACTAAATTATTCATGCTATTTGTTTATAAATGGCACAACCAGTCAACCATGAAGCTTAAATTGGGAAATCAATTTTCCTGCAAAAATATTTCAGGTTATATGGAGTTGTCTTGAAGAATCTGATGGCTGCAATGATGAATTGTTTGTATGATATCACTCACATAAAGAGAGCATTACAGAAGGACTAAGACAGAAACAATCCTGAATTACAAGGACAGGAAGGTATGAAGAAATTGGCTTGCTCCTCTTGGGAAGGGTCCCCAAATTTCTTTCACTCCCCCACAATTATCCCCCACCCCAGAGGTAATATGCTAGGCTAGTGCAGAATTGCTGCAGAAATGTGATCAAAGATATAAATGAAAATTAATTCAAGTCTCAGATTCTTACTGATCTAACGGTTTTAGCATTTTTAGAAATTTATCTGTCATAAATTCATCTAAAAGGAAGTCATTATTCAAAAATCAGTTGAAAAGAAATGAACCAAATTGTTGCAGTTTTTTAAAAATTGTTATTGTTTCGGCAGATACTAATGGTTGTTTGTTCAACTTCTATTCTCGTCTCTTTCCTTGTAACAGAATGAGAAATTGTATTCTGGCCTTTTCACAGATCCCATGGCCACGAGCTTCAAGGGCAGCTCACTCCACGGTTTGTTGTGAATGCTGGATCCTCTTTGGTCAAAGTCAAACCTGCTTAACTGTAGGGAGTGTAGTAACAGGCATATGACACGGTTCTGGCAAAGACATGAGAAATCCATTAAAGGGTGATCTCATTCTTGAAAAAAAGAAAAGAAGGGTTGGTCCCTCTTCTTCCTACAGATGTTGTCATGTGTGGATCTAACACGTGGAACTGCTGCAGCCACCTTACTTCCAGCATGAGAATGAAGACATTGGCACAGGAGAGAGATGAAAAGAGCCTAATTCCTTGAGGACATCCTTGAACCATTGAATCAACCGACTCTGTAATCTATCCTACCTCTGGATATCTGGTGTGAGATTAATGTATTTCCTAGTTGCTTATGCCAATTTGAATTGTGTTTCTGATTATTGCAGGACAGATCATCCTAATACAAAGGCCTTAAAGAGAAACAAGAGCATGGTGGACACTACTGATGTCTATTTTCTTTTTCTCTCCTGCTAACATTACTCCATATTTTGTTTAAGGTAGCTCAATTATAAATGCACAGTCATTTCTAGACTATGACAATTTCTAGTCCATTCCTGGGCCTTATGAGAAAGTTATTGTTTCATTAAAAAAAAAATTAGAAAGGAAAGATGTCTGTCAGTACCCTTTGTCCTTTGCTGTTTCTCCTTTCTGCCTGATATGTGGACCAAAAGGGCATGAACACAGTACCAACATGCTCAGGGTGGCAGGGCAATAAACCAGAAGGAACTTGAAAACTTGAACTCTTTTTTTTTTTTTCTAGAGACAGTGTCTCTCTCTGTCTCTCAGGCTAGAGTACAGTGATGTGATCATAGCTCATGGTAGCCTCCAATTTCTGGGTTCATCTGATCCTCCTGCCTCCGCCTCCCAAGTAGCTGGGATTATAGGCATGTGCCACTGTACCAGGCTGATTTTTTCTTTTTAAGTTTTAATACAGACAGGGTCTTGCTATTTGTTGCCCAGGCTGGTCTTGAACTCCTAGCTTCGAGCTATCCTGCCTCGGTCTCCCAGGATATAGGCATGAGCCACCCCTACCCAGCTAACACTTGAATTCTTGACGCCTACCTTGACCAGCTGTGCTCTTCCTGAAAGACTTCCTTTAGACTTTCTCGGCAAATGAGAAAAAGAAATTCATATTTTGATAAGCCCCTATAGCTGAGTTTCATTTATGCAGCCAATGCAGCCCTAATAAAAAAAATATAAGCCAATTATTTATCAGCAAATACAAAAATGATCAAATGAGATTGGCAGGAGTACAATGTGTGGATTTAAGTGTGGGCTCTGGAAGCAGACCCCCTGGGTTTGAAAGCTGACTCTGCCTTTTTGAGCAGTAGGAGATTAGATAAGCTACTTAATTTCTCTAAGTCTCAGTTTCCTAATTGATAAAATTGGGATAATAAAAATAAATCTACTCCAAAGAGTTATTATGAGAGTTTAATGAGACAATACACACAGGGAAAAAAATGAGCCTGGAACTCAACACATTACTTCGTTCAAGAAATATTGAACGCACCACCATGTACCACATCCTATTCTAGGTACTAGGACTATAACAGCAGACAAAACAAACATCCCCATCCTCGTGGAGCACGTATTATACTGAGAGGAAATAGATGATAAACAACATAAGAAAGAAAATTACAGAGTGTGCTAGATAGATATAAAAGCTATTAAAATGAATAAGTCATGAGGAAGAGAAAGAGAGTAGTTGGGGGTGGCATGTTGTAATTTTAAATACAGAGGGTGAGGAAAGCCTCACTGAGGAGGTGATACCCTTCTAAGGAGATAAAGGAGTGAGTCATAGGAAACTCATGCACGTGAAATGGGATCCAAGCATTTTAGGCAAAGGGAAAGCCCAGTGTGAAGACTTGAAGCAAGAGCATCCCTGGCGGGTCCCAGTAACAGCAAGAAAAACAATACGGCTAGAGCAGAGCAAGTAACGAGTATTTCAACAATTCGTTCATAACCATTTATTCACTCTCAGAAGCTAGTTTAGAAGTTTCAGATTTCAAATCCTATCTGTGCCACCAGAATAGGAAAAGAATATGAAAATGATGAAAATGCTAACATGAAAATTCACCCATCTTCCATTTCTTTCCACAGCTTCTATAAGATATCTGTGTAATGTCAAATGATTGGCTATGATGTCTTAGCTCAGGATACCACAATAAAATACCATAGACTGGGTGGCATAAACAACAGAAATTTACTTCTCAAAGTTCTGGTGGCTGGGAAGTCTAAGATCAAGGTGCCAGCTGATTAAGTTTCTGGTGAGGGCTTTCGGCCTGGCACGCAGGTGGTCATCTTCTCTGTGTCTTCACATGGTCTTTCCTTGGTGCCCACACATGGAGTGAGCTCTCTGTCTCTCTTTCCACATAAGGCAACCAATCCTATTGGATTAGGACTCCACTCTTATAACTTCATTTAACTTTAATTACCTCCTGAAAGCTCTATCTCCAAATACAATCACATTGCAGGCTAGGGCTTCATCATGTGAATTGTAGGACACACAATTCAATCCATAGCAGGTTGTCCTAAATTTTGTCTTGAATTGACTCCTCAATCCATCCAATTGACCAAAGTAAACAGTTGTTTAGAGACACATACATGCAACCCTGAAACTTTTGTCCCAAAATTTATTGCCGAGTGTATCCTCCAAATACTTGACTTCCACTAGAAAGTAGGAGGATTTTTGTAGGGGAAAATCTGGCAGTGCTAAAGGACTACAGTGCCAATAGCCAGCATTGGAGAATTGGCCATGAACCCACACTTGTGGCTATTGGGAAAGGGGTCATCTCCTCCCAAAACATATGACTCATTGGATAGGCCTCATGGAGAAGTGCTCATTGTTGTTGGTTTAAAGAAGAAGCTGCCTTAATGTCTTACTCCACCTACATAATAGGAGCTCTAACTGGTAGGATGCGATTCATACAGATAAGCTACCATTTTTTTTTTATTTCAGCATATTACAGAGGTACAAATGTTTAGGTTACATATATTGCCTTTGCCCCACCTGAGTCAGAGCTTCAAGCATGTCCATCCCCCAGAAGGTATGCACCACACCCATTAGGTGTGAATATACCCATCCCCTCCTGCCCCCTGCCAACTGCCCGATACCCGATGAATGTTATTACTACATGTGCACATAAATGTTGATCAGTTAATACCAATTTGATGGTGAGTATATGTGGTGCTTGTTTTTCCATTCTTGGGATACTTCACTTAGTAGAATGGGTTCTAGCTCTATCCAGGATAATACAAGAGGTCCTAGATCACCATTGTTTTTTGTGGCTCAGTAGAACTACCATCTTAATACAACATACATTGACAAGATATTTTGAGAGAGACTATGGCATAGTGGTTAAGAACATGGAACCAAACTGAGTTGAAATCTCAGATCCATTGCTAACCAGGAAACAAATCATCTCACCTGTCTGGGTCTTCAATTCCAGTTATTAGAGGAGTAATAATGGCACATCTAGATCATGGAGGTGTTGTGAAAATTAAATGGTGTTAGTAAATACAAAAGATTTAAAGTAGTGCCTGGTATATGTTAATAGTCACAGCTAAGTTAATTTTAGCTGGCAGTAATACTTTATACTAGTACTGTCCAATTATTTTTCAAGTAGAGAATCATTCATACATGTTGGTCTGCTACTATAAAGCCAAATATCTTAGGGGTTACTTCTGTCACACCATGTGGTAGGCAGAATAATGGCCCCCAAAGATGTCCTTGCCCTAATTCTTAGCACTTGTGAATATGTTATCTTACATGGCATAAGTGACTTTGAGATGGGATTATTCTGGGTCATCTGAGTGGTTCCAGTTGATTCACATGAGTCCTTAAAAGTAGAGGACCCTTCCTGGTTGTGATCAGAGAAAGATGGAGCAACCAAAGATGGATCTGGTCAATGAGATATGACTCAATCCACCATCGCTGATTTTGAAGACAGAGGAAGGAAGCTAAGAGCCAAAGAATGTGAGCAGCCTATACAAGCTGAAAAAGGCAGGGAAACAGATTTCCCTAGGGCCTCATGCAGCCCTAGTGTCACTTTGATTTTAGTCCAGTAAAGGCCTGTACCAGACTTCTGACTACAGTAAGGTAATAAAGTTGTAATGGTTTAAGCTACTAAGTTTGTCGTAATTTGCTATGCACTGACAGAAAACTAATACACAGTATAAATTAATTCATTTTAATATAGGCTTTAGTCATACATAGATAATGGAGAAAGAATACTGCAATCAAACCACAACTCACTGTCAAATACAGATAAGTGAAAATCCTCTGGAACTTGAACTAGATAAAATAATCAAAATCCATTACAAGTTCATCCAATTATGAAACATATCTCAGAACTTTTTATTTTGATCCAACTGGTTAAACTGACAGAAAATTTGTTGGCTCGTGTAATACATAGTTCCAAGAAAGTGTGACCTTCAAAATTGTTGGCCGAATATTTTTTTTTTTGAGGGGAGTGAAGAAATTGGTTATTTATTTTTTTATTTATTTTTAATTCAGGATATTATAGGGGTACAAACATTTTGGTTACATGAAGTGCATTTCCCTTGCTCAAGCCAGGGCCACAAGCATGTTCTTCCCCCATACAGTGTGCCCCGTCTCCATTAGCTGTGGGTTTACCCACCCTACCCACTCTACCCCCGATCCCCCCATCCCCCCTACCTGACCGGCACCCAGTGAGTACTACTACCATGTGAGCATCTTAGTGTTGATCAATTAGTACCAGTTTGATGGCAAGTACATGTGGTGCATGTTTTTCCATCCTTGTGATACCTTACTTTGAAGGATGGGCTCAATCTCTATCCAGGATAATATAAGAGGTGCTAGATCGCCATCGTTTTTTGTAGTTAGTTGAGTAGTATTCCATGGTAAACATATATCAACCACATTTTATTAAAAATCCACTCATGTATTGATGGGCAATTGGGTTGTTTCCACATCTTTGCAATTGTGAATTGTGCTGCTATAAACATTCAGGTGCAGATGTCTTTATTATAGAATGTCTTTTTTTCCTTTGTATAGATGCCTAGTAGTGGGATTGCTGGATTAAATGGTATTCCTATTTTTAGCTCTTTGAGGTATCTCCAAATTATTTTCCACAGGGGTTGTACTAATTTGCAGTCCCACCAGCAGTGTAAGAGTGTTCCCATCCCTCCACATCCACACCAGCATTTGTTATTTTGGGACTTTTTGATAGAAGCCATTCTCACTGGAGTTACGTGATATCTCATTGTAGTTTTGATTTGCATTTCCCTAATGATTAGAGATGTTGAGCACTTTTTTATATGTTTGCTGGCCATTATTCTGTCTTCTATTGAGAAGTTTCTGTTCATGTCCTTTGCCCATTTATTGATGGGGCCAAATATCTTAATAGTTTATCAACTTCATCAGCGGCCCTGTCTTTCTGCCTCTTTGCTCTGCCTTTTGCAGTGAGTCCAGTTCCAAGGCTGGCTTCCCTTGTCATAGCAAAATGGCTGTGGCAATTGAAGGTTTTGTATCCTCACACCACAATATTCAGAAAGAGAGAACTCCGGCTTCTGGAAGGTCCCTCAAACCTGCCCTCACATCTAATTGGCTCATTCTGTGTTACGAATCCACTCCTAAATCAATCTCTTTGGGCAAAGGAATGTTATGTGCTATATTGGCATAGACTGAATTAGGGGAACCAGTCACTACATAAAGGGATATGAGATTAACTTTTTTAAATTTTTTTTTTATTTCAGCATATTACAGGGGTACAAATGTTTAGGTTACGTATATTGCCTTTGTCCACCCGAGTCAGGTTAAAACAATCAAGTCAATCCTTCCTAAATTAGATCAATGATGCACAGCAAGGGTAGGGGGAAGGGCTGTTGAAGAGACAGTAGCTCAGAATTCTATCTAGCCCCGAAGTTACTAGCACGACTTTCTAGGCATGAGGCCTGATGTGGTAGAAAAGGAGTAAAATAGAGTCAGAGGAAAATAAATAGTACAAGGGAAGTGAATAGAAAGTAAGAGAAGATGCATAAGATGGGAAATTGAAGGAACAATAATAAATGTTTTTGATGATCTTAACGACACCTTCCTAACATTCCTGAAACTTAAGTAATGAACAGATCACATTTAAAAGAAAGAATGCAACTTAGATAATTGCAGGACAATACAGAAAGTAATTAAAGGCATGGGCTAGGCCCAAAAAACCTGGGTTCAAATCCCAGCTCTATTGCCTACTGGTCACACATTCTTGGGCAAAGTAATTAACCCTCTATGTCTTCATTTTGTCATTGGAGAATAATAATGATACCAACCTCATAGAGTAATTTCTGAGGACTAAATGAGTTAAAATGTGGAAAACCATTGGAACATCACCTGGCTGAGTATAAGAACTATTTGATATCAACTAAATAAAACAATATTATTTGAATATGTACAATATACTAGACAAAATGTTACACTTATCTATCTTATAAGTATTTAAAATTAAAATAAATTTAAACATTAAATTTAAACTACAAAACCAAGAAATTCAAATTATCAATATCAATTTAATGTGATAATGTGTTTTTTAATACATGAAACCGGTGCTCATAAAAGCAGTGCTGACTGATCCAGAGCTGGTTCTTTTGACTCTGGAAGTTTTTTTTTTTTTTAACTTGTTTTTTTTTAACATGATATATCATGTAATTATTTACACTTCCTACCTTTTTTTTTTTTTCATTCTAACCACTGCATAGACCACATAACATCACTTAGCCTTCCTTTGGAGCAAATGCATCACATGTATGACGCCTACCTCTGTCTTTTATCATCATAACTTGAAAATTGAAAAAGGTAGTTCTTGACGTCAGCATAAATGCAAATGGGGATTCTGAAAGGGTTATAAAGATAATCTACAATATACATATATCCTCTTCTTGGATTAGCAAATAAGATAGAAAGTTAAATAATGCTTGAAAAAGAAGCCATGGTCATCTGAGAATGTATCTTCACCCCTTAGTTTGAGAAATATTGCTCTATCCTAGACTCTACCTATTCCACTCCTTTCTTGCTCCACAGGCAATTTGCTTCACTTTCTGCACAGCCCTGCTCACTCCTCCTCTCTGCCCTAGACCTTCCACAATTTACTTATCCCCAGGAAAGGTTAATGATGTGACCTGCTAAGGACATTCACTAAACCCTGGAACTGGGGCCAGGCTCTCTCTCTTATGATTGTGTGTGTGTGTGTGTGTGTGTGTGTGTGTGTGTGTGTGTGCGCGCTCACACATGTGTATGTGATTACCTTATTTTCATTCACAATGTTTTAAACCAACATTTAAATAGTTAGTTGCACTGAAGCCTGCCCCCTACTCTTTCCTAGCTCACCACCACCCCCTAAGATGATTTTGGGTGGATGGGCCTACCCCAATTCTGTTCTGGGTAGAGAGACAAAAATCTTCCTTAATTGATATCTTTTTTTAAGGGGCTTTCCCCAGGATTGGCTGTCTCCTTCACTGAAGAGGTGAGTAAGAGACAAGGAGAAGCCCACCTCTGGCTGACACAAAGGAACTCTCCCCATGATCCAATATCAGGAGACTACATGGAGGGTGCAGCAAAAGCTTCAAAGACTTGCCATAAAGAATGTGCATTTATCCAGCTTTGACCTTTGCTCATCACCTCCCCAGGGTATGGCTAAGGCAGAACAGGATTCAGATGTCCAAGACCCTTGACCCTTGGGTAATTAGCATGTATATATATCCTTTTAGAAACCCCAGGAACAGAGGGAATATAGCTTTTGTAAAGCTGCCCTTGAGCTCTTCTTTTAGCTGCCCCTTGAGGGCTTCTTTTCCAAATGGACCACATCTGTATCACATGCAAAGAATCCTGGGTTCTTCTGTGGTTCCTGCCCTACATAGGGGTCACTCGGTGACCCTGCAGTTGCTATAGTTCAAACACAAAATCAGGCCTTGCAGCCAGAGTGGAGACACTGGGGCATCTGACAGGGAACAGAAACACAGAATAGATGAACAACTATGGAGGGGTCACCCATACCATATTTCCCTCCTGTGTGTTTGTGCCCTCTCTCCACTAATAATAATAATTAACATGAATTATTAATAACTACCTACTCTGCAGGCAGTATTGTTCTCAACCCATTATATTTAATTTCCACCAAAAACCTACAAGGATATTTTTAATTTTTATTATAAGGTGTTAGTAGCTCCATTGCAGAGGGGGTGTGAGGTGGGAGAGAATTAGGCACAGAGAGGTTACGTTATGGACCCAAGATCACACATGTAGTAAGTGGAGAAGCTAGGCTGAGAACCAGGCTGTCTGTTTTCCACTACTGCATGCTGCTACTACTGCTACTACCTGAGGAAACATCTAAGGATGTTTGCCCCCTTGTATTTCACACTTTGTTCATCACAAGGCAAAAAGTCTGTCGGGGGAGAATAGGAACAGGGAGAAAAACTCACCCTGACAGAAGGAAACTACAATGGTCTGGTGTTGAAATCTAATCACCAATGTGATGATATTAGGAGATGAGGCCTGTGGGAGGAGATGAGGTCATGGGGACAGAGCCCTCATGAATGAGATTAGTGCTTTTACAAAAGAGGCCCCTCCTACCATGTAAGGACACAGCATGAAGGAGCTGTCTATAAGCCAGGAAGGGGGCCCTCACCAGACACTAAATTTGCCACGATCTTGGGCTTCCCAGCCTTGAGAACTATGAGAAACAAATTTCGGTTGTTTATAAGCCACCCAGTCTATGGTATGATATTTTGTTATAGCAGTCAGAACAGATAAAAATGGTAGGAAAAGAAGCAAATGGAGAGAGGAATGCAGGGAGAGAAAGGGGTACGTATTTTTGGTCATTTTTCTGAAGCAAAGCAGTGTTTTCAGAGAAAAGAAACGATCCCTCTGTTGTAGATTTGGATTCTTGTCATGCTAATAAATAGGCCATGAAAGCAGCTGGCTGCACCCTTATCACTGCCATGGGAGTTATTTACGCTAATCCTTTCCCTTGTAGCCTGGCTGGACAAGGATGAAAACCCCCAGCATCAGGTATTAGAAGAGACAGAGGAAGCACACAAACCAATTTACAGGGTTTCACTTGACCAGTTTTCTTCATTTGAGTCCTGTTAGTTCTGATAATGTATCCTCACTATTAATCAGCCAGGGAGAGCAAGGTAACATCCTTGTGTGTGAATGTGGGCAGGTGCACAACAGGTCGGCCTTCGGTGCTGCTGAGAGTACCAGCTTTTGTTGTCAAAATAGCAAGCGGGTTTCAGTCTAGGCCCAGCTGCTCATCACACAAAGATCCACTCATTGAGGCAATGGGGATTGCCAAGGAGAAAAAGAATTTTTAATATGCCAGATGTCTTGTTGGGAGAATGAGAGAAGCTACCTCAAATGTGTCTCTCTCTAAGGGAGATCATGGGCTTTTTAAGGAGGGGCCACATGCCTTGGCGCAGGTGGAGAAGTATAGTGAGTCCTGGTGTCAAGAAGTCAGCCCTGGAGACTTCAGAATCTCAACTCCTTTGTCTTGTAGAAAATTCATCATTTCAAGCCGGGTGTGGTAGACAGCACTTTGGGGAGCCAAGGCAGGAGTATCACTTGAGGTCAGGAGTTCAAGTCCCTCGTTTCTTGGAAATAACTCTAAGGATCAATTAGTTAGTTAAGGGAAAGGATTATAAAAAACATATAGGGGTTCATGGAGCTGGTTACAGCAAGAAACCCAGAAAAGGCAAGAGAATATCTAAATGATCCTTCCAGGTCTCATGAATCATGAGGGACCAAGTCAGTGAATACTCCAAGGAAAATACTGCAGAAGTACGATATAGCAGAAGTTCTTTATGGCTCTGCTACTTTCTTGCTGTTCTTTAGGCAAGGCATGTAATGTCTCTGAGCCTCAGCTCCCCCAACTTTACAGTAGAGGAGATTACACACTCTGCATAGGAGATGTTGTGAAAATCAATGAGGTATGGCTATAAGGTCTTAGATCTGTGTCTGTCACAGAGAAAACACTTAACAACAACAATTAACTTTTGACAGCAATGGTATTTTCCTAACTCCTGCTTCCTAAATGGCCATGTTCAATTTTTAAGAGGAACCTTTGAAGGAACAGCAATTTAGAAGCATCTGAATCACTTCCTGTGACCTTTCACCTCAAATTTAGTGCTAAAGTTCTCTTCTCCTGACTCCCTTTTTTCACTGAAATTTCCCCTCTCCGAAGATGGGAGTGGCCCAGCCCATGAATGAAAAACTGGGACAGTAATGTGTCTTTCCATGAATTCAAGATCATTTTCTTCTCTCCCCATAGTTGTGTCCTTCTTAAACGTCATCTCTCAGCCCTCTATCTCCTGATCCTCTGGCAGGTTCCCTCCAGTTCAGGATAATGGAAAAGCACAATCTAGTTATATCAGAACAGAGTCATTCATTCACTTCCCACCCTCAGGAGCTCATATTCTTGCTCGAGACTTCCCATTTACCACTTCAGGAATGAACCAGGAGCCTTTGAAATGGAAAAGTTTTCTGGCTCTGAAACAGGGTGGCTCTATTAGTCATGCCAGGGTCTCAAGGGGAAGAGCCGGAAAAAGCAGGAGATTCAGAAAGATAATGTGCATGCAGGGGTGGTAGAATCAGAGAGAAAGAGAGGTTTCGCCAAAGAAAAAGTATTGCTAACAAACATGCCAAGCCCACTGACTTCATAAAACACAGAGAGGCCCGGCAAG
>RJWJ010042276.1:0-13124 GCA_004363605.1 Indri indri | reverse complement strand
ACCAACTCCTGGCCAATCTTGTTTCATCTTTATATTCATTTATTTCCCTCTTTTCAAAAACCAAATTATAATGAAGCCAGTCCTTGACACCATATTATCTCATTTGTAAATATTTCAGTGCATGTTTCTAAAAGACAAGAACTCTTTAAAAACCTAAATAACATTAGCAGATTTAAAAAACTAGAATCTATTCCTCATTATCCAATACATGGTCAGTGTTCAAATGAGCCCCCCAATTTTGTCAAAATATTTTAATTTTTAATACTTTCTTTGCTCAACTCAGGCTCCAGATAAGGTCCATATATTATAATTGATTGATATGTCTTAAATCTCTTTCAGTCTATAGGCTTCCCTCCACCATTTGTTTGTTTTTCCTTGTAATTTGTTTGTTGAAGAAACCAGCTCATTATTCCTTAGAATGTATAACAGTCTATATTTCGATGAATGATTCCTTGTGGTGTAGTTCCATAAACTTCTTCAACCCAGTATTTTCTGATATTTGCAGTTAGATTGAGATATCTAGGTCCAGGTTCTATATTTTTGGCAAAAATAATCATGGGAGACATATATATCTGACTGGCTCTCTAGTGATTGTTTCCTGGATTAATAATTATTTTTTAAAAATGTATTTGATTTATTGCCAGCTGTTCAATATTTTCATAGCATTAAGCACGAGGCAGGGAGTAGTATGAGATGACATGGGAAAAATAGATGGCAGTTCCTTATGAGTTACACTTATAAGCCCAGATCTTACCTTGTACCTAGTGTGTAAGCCTGTAACCCATCAATGGGTTTCAAGCAAGAAAGTGACATGGTAGATTTCTGTTTTATAAATACTACCTAATCAACTGTGTGAAAAAGGTTCAGTAAGAGACAGGACTAGAGATCAGAAGGACAATTAGAGAATATTATAATAGTGTAGTTGAAAATGAACTTATTGAATGGAATAATGATTGTATGCATAAATGAGTAGATACTCTATTAGTTTTCTGGTTAACTTACTTTAATCTGGATTTATTCCCCACCACTCTGTTGAAATTGCAATTTTAAAACCAACCAATAACTCACAAATTACTAAATACCAAACCCTCTGCTCAGTCCTCATCTAGCTGATTGATACTTAAGTGAAGATACCAGTGTAAATTTAGGACATCACTCCTGGTCCAGCCTACTGAAGCCACACCCCTCTGCGTCACTTCCATGATGTAGAAGAATGACAAAGCAATATTCCAACTTGGTTATGGTGAAAGATGATGAGGACATGAAAGGCATGGCAATCATAGTCACATCAAGTCACAATTCAACCAATCAAATCAAGAAAAACTGGAAGAGTCAACGTCTTTGAGGGGTGATAAATAAGTCAGTTAAGTTTCTGCTCTCAAAAAAACCCAACCTATGGAAAAATAAGAAAAAATTAGAAACATGTGGTTAAGATAAGAGTCCTACAAACGTTAAGAAAAGAGCTAAAAGATTTGCTAAGGTATGAGAAAAAAATCAGGGAATGCTTCAGAGTGGAAGTGGATATAGAATTTAGCCTTAAAGAAAATGTTGATGTCAGATAGGTGTAGATGATGGAGGAAAAAGTTTCAGGTTAAAAAAAAAAAAAAAATCAAGGCTCAGATGACAATATTGTATTCAAGGCACGAATAAGTGTGTTCACCTAACTTGGATGAGAGTTCCCTTTTAGAATGGAGAAAGATAAAAGTTGACAAGGCAAAGTAATCCTGGATTAGAAATGCCAGGATGGATAGTTTGGACTTGATCCAATAGGCAGAGGTGGTTTAAGTTTTAAGAAGATTATATTGAAATGACAGATCGAAGGTGTAAACAAGCCAGAAACTTGAAGATCAATTATGAGATTACTGATTTAATCTTCTAGACCAATCTAGCACAGTGATTGTGGGAATAGGAAGAAAAGATAAATACTTAAAACAACCTCATTTTAAAATAAGAAATACTATATTTTCAAAGTGAAAAAAACTTTAAACCCATTATATAAAATATAAAATCTGAGAATTTTTCTTTTTTTCCTTTTTATTAATTTGTTGAGAATTTTTCTGATTTAAAAGTTCTATGATATTCTATGTTTGCGGCCTAATATATGTGCCATAAAAGATTGAATTATGCTACAGTTACAGATTTAGAAAACATCTTGGAATTTCTACAGTTTTCACTTTGATCTTTGTTTAAAAGAATTATAGTAAAGTGGTCTACTTCTATCATGGAAGAATATCATTCTGCTTAATAAAGAAAATATCCGTCTTGAAATTCAAAGTAAGATATACAATTGGAAATTTTCAAAACTTTTTTTTTTGTTTGATCTGTTTATAACTGATTCTTATTCTGTGCCACCTAATGCTTGTCCAAGGTTATACAGCAAACTAATGAAAGAAATGCAATTAGAACATGAGTCTCCTGAATCTCAGGCTAATATACTTTCCACTATGTGGTCACATCAAAAAAGATGTCAATTTATCCCTTGGCTGAAATGGATTGAAAAAATAATATGGAGTTCAGTTGAAGGCCCCTTTGGAAAATCTCTTCCTTATTTGATGTCTGAGCTTTCAAACGGAATGACGCTACAAATAAATGCATCAACATTAACTCAATGTGAACTTTCTTGGGACCTAAAACAATGGTCTCAGCTATATAATCAATTTTCACCTTGATTTAGGGCATAAATTTAGTCTAAAAGTATTTGAAGGAGTAAAAATAGAAAGAGTGTAAACTCTTAGAAAAATGCTGAAATTAATGTAAAAACTGTACCTGCCTTTATTGTCGATGGTGGAAGCTGAGATGGTATGAATGAGGTTCCATTGAAACAAATAGGTCTCAGTGGTTCAGTCTTTCAATAGATCTTGTGTCTTTTCTTTTCCAGTTGTCTGACCTGTGCCTTATATATCAATTTTATGGAAAAATTTGAAATAGAAGCATTTACTGATATTAGAGACAATTCTACATGTTTCTACACATCTTGCCTTTGCCCAAGATTATTTCAAGGATATTTGTACAGTGAACAGCCTTAGATAAATATAGTATCTTCCTCCAGAAAAGATGGCAGATTGTTTACTATCAAATATGATAAAGATAATGCCCCTCTCTAAGACAGAGGTCAGGCAAATTTGCATGGAGTCCATTATGTGGGGTTTCCTAAACTCAAAGGTCCCCAGCTGCACACAGGATCCACTGGGCTATTCCACCTCAGTCTCATGGCACTTGGAGGGCAAGGGGAACCAAGACAAATGCAAAGTTCATGCTGTGTGCTGTGCCACAAGTAATGTAATTTTTGACCTAAAATACGTCTTCTGCCATGAAACTATGACAGGCTAACTTGTTAACTTGCAAATAGGGTGAAATCTCAGACCCTTTACAGTTCTGGACAAGTAATTTCTAGTTAGACCTCAAAACAACATGATACACTATTTCATGGTGTTCATGGACAAATAGATTTTTACTCAAAGGATCTTATAAAAGAAAGAAATTAAGGATTAAATAATGTGTCTGCAATTCACAATTGCAAAGATGTGGAAACAACCCAAGTGCCCACCAATGCATGTGTGGATTAATAAAATGTGGTATATGTATATCATGGAGTTCTACTCAGCCACAAAAAACAATGGTGATCTAGCACCTCTTGTATTACCCTGGATGGAGCTGGAGCCCATTTTACTAACTGAAGTATCACAAGAATGGAAAAACAAGCACCACATGCACTCACCATCAAACTGGTATTAACTGATAACACTTAAGAGCATATATAGTAATAACATTTATTGAGTGTCAGGCAGATGGGAGTGGGGAGGAGGGGATGTGTATATACACATGTAATGGGTGTGGTGTGCACCATTTGGGGGATGGACACGCTTGCAGCTCTGATTTGGGTGGAGCAAGGGCAATATACGTAACCTAAACATTTGTACCCCTGTAATATGCTGAAATAAAAAAAAATTAAAAATAAATGAATAAATAATGTGCCTGGGTTGAGTTGCTATACCTCAAACTAGACCTCTGTCTCCGGAAGCCAGCCTGGAAGTTTCTATTCTGGGTTCAATAAGAGCATTTCTGACTACCCAGCTACATATGGTTCTAAGCCAGTATTGTAACATTATTACTACAATTGCTTTTACTCCATAGGTCAAGGAATCAATTTGAGGGTTTTGCCAGCTACATTACTGCCCACTCCAAGTGTACATTCAGAAACCAGGGAAATGAACACTGGGTGAACTGTTGGATGCAGTGGACCCACTGTGAGACAGGCCAGTACTCTATTTAATATTACCAGACCCCCATACACCTCTACTTTAACAAAAGAACCAAGATGGCATTTTGGTTTCCTGGGTATTCACATTAGCTTGAACTCTGTAACTAAAAGATCTCAAAAATATGAGATTTTTCCCTTTCCCCATTATACTAGGTAAAGTTCCTAATTCTGTTTTGGAAAGAACTGGGGGAATCACCCCTATGATTGCTTGTGATGATGTTGTAGAGTCCTTCCTCAAGGAGACCTATCTTTCAACTGATAGATTCTGGGGATTAGAATTGGCCTGAGATTTGAAACTGGGCAATGAACAATGACTTTATGAAAGTGACTGACCTTTGTTGGCTTCCCATCTATTTTGCCTTCAGGAACACTATGTTCTATGAAAAATATCCATAGATCGCTATGGATTAGAACCTTCTGAAGGTCATTATGACCTTGCTTCCCCTTATAGGAATTATGCTTACCTTGCCCCTGATGGTTAAATGGTAGGACCTGGCCTTGGCTGTTTCAGGATTCTAAAATCCTTCTTGCTGCTAAAGATCCCAGTTCTGTAACAGCATCTTTAACCACCACAACACGGTTGGAAAACTTGCATAATCTGACTTCAAGTCTCACTATAAAGAATAATCAAAACTATGTGGTAACATCATAAAAATAGATCAAATAGACAAATAGATCATTAAACATAATAAAGAAATAGACTACACTTATATAGCCAAATGGTTTTTGACAAAGTGACAAAGACAGTCAATGGGGAAAGTAAGGGCTTTTCGACAAATGGTCCATATTCTCATATGGAAAAATAATGAAATTTTATTGCTACCCCAGGCCGTACATAAAACTTAATTTTATATGAATCACATACCCAAACTTAAAAATTGAAGCTATAAAACTTCTAGGAAAATATCTTCACAACTTTGGGGTAGACAAGGATTTCTTATTCAGGACACAGAGAGCAACAAGCATAAAAGAAAAAAAATGATCAATGAAACATGATTATTTAATGTCCTTTGAAAGGTAATCAACTAGACCCATGCATTTCTAGCCTCCCTCAACACCCTACTAAAATTAATGCATGAGAACTTTTAAGTTTTTTTAATTCTAAAAAATGAAGAAGACAGAAAATGTCATCACTGAATGAGCAATTCAAAAAATTCTGTCTGACAGAAGCAGGGGTTATTGTGGGAGCAGAGCAGAGCAGAGCTTAGAGTATCAGCACAAAAGAACTTCGGGGAGAAACGAGCAGATCTGCACAAAGAACCATGGAGAGACATGGACTCTAGCAAAAAATACGAGTAGCAAGGGAGGCTAGGGATGAGATGTGGGGCTCAAAACAGGAGGAGGAAATCTATTGCCAGGTGTGATCGATGTTAGTAGCATTCTCTCTTATTTCTGTTTTGTTCCTTCCTGGCACCTGGTAGGATTGTCTTTCCTGCCCCTTTAAAGTCAGAGAGGCCATACAACTTGCTTTATTTAATTAAATATTGGTGGAAGTGATTTATGTGTCACTTCCTTTCACATCTATGACACTTGATTCAACTTTAACTTCTGTGATACTCTACTTTCCTGCTTTTATCATCACCCTCAGGCTACACAGACTTACTCTCTTTAGCGGGCACTTCTTTCCTGCCCATCCCCTAAATCCTGTGTTCTTTGTAGTTCTGTCCTAGGCTTCTTATTTTGTCACTATAAACTCTTCATGGGTGATCCCATCCATTCTATGCCTTAATTACCATGAGCACTTCTGACTCTCAAATCTACATATTTAGCCAAGATATGGCTGCTAATCTCTATATCCAAACACTTAACTATTTACTGGCCATTTTTACTTAGATATCCCATAGACAAATACTACTAAATACTTTTAAAAGTTAACTAAATTTTTTCCAAACATGTAACTTCTCCTGACTATTTTTATGGATGACATCACCTCTAGTGGTATCACTATACAAGAACACATCATAAACTGGAAGTTATTTTTGAGTATCTTTTTTATGAACAATTCCCACCTCAACAAACACATGAAAACAGATACAAAATCAATTTTAAAATACAGTTTGTCCAAATTCTTGATCATTTTGGTCAATTTTTAAAAACATCTTTGTTGAAATTTACATATAAAATTCACACATTTTAAGTGGATATTTGGAGGAATTATATCAAGTATATACATTTGTATACATCAACACACCAGTTATGAAATAGTAACTGTCGTCATAATAGAAAGTGTCTTCTTCCTCCTCTTCAGATAATCACTTCCTACCTCGAACCCAGACAACTATCCATCTGATCTCTAGTGCCAGTGTTAGGTTGATCTGTGTGTGGATGTCACCTGGTCCCCTGGTTCCCATTGTCAAGAATGAGTACTGGTACCAAGTTGAGCAGATGATGGAGTGATCATAAACACAGCAATTTTATACAAACAGTTTATCACATAAAAGAAAGAATGAAAATAAAGAAGGAAGGTACACAAAGTGAAAATATGTTCCAGAGAGAGTGGAACAGGTCAGTCTGGAGTGGAGAAAGACCCAGAGGCTGAGCACACGCTGTCTTTTATAAGCCCACTAGTTTGTCCCGCCTTTCCCCTGGCGGGATTGGTTGCCATTTCCCACCTTTGGGGGTGATTGACAGGCTGTGGGTATATAACAGATCACATGGTAGATTACCTAACAGGGCAGGTTATATAACAACTTCCCTTCCTGTGCATGCGTCTTCATGAGACTTCACCTATGCTATGCTAATTAGATGGTAATGAGCTCTAAATCAGTTACAGGTTGCTAGGAAGTTTTTACCATGTATATTCCCACTAGGGAACAGTTCCTAGCTACAGTTTGGTTCCCACTCTCCATGCTTAGCCACCTCCTTGCCTCCTGTTTACCCTCCATCAGACCTAACACCATAGATTAGTTCAGGCTGTTCCTGAACCTCATTTAAATACTTATACTATGTGTTTGTCTCATTATTGAGTTGGAAGATTATATATTTTTAATACAAATACTTTGTTGGATATATAAATTGCAAAATTTCTTATGTGAACCTTGCACTTTCATTATTTTAATAGTGTCTTTGAGGAATATAAGTTTTTACCTTTGATGAAGTATATGTTATATATATTTTTTTGTATCATGGTTAGTGTGTTTTGTGTTATATTTAAAAATACCTCTTTGTCTAGTCCCAGGTCCTAAGGATTCTCTCCTAGAAGTTTTAAGAGTTTTAATTTTTATGTTTAAATGTATAATGAATGTTGAAGCACTTTTGTGTCATGTGAAGTAGGGATCAAGGTACACTTTGTTCCAAGTGGATAAAGTTATCGCCACTTATGTTTTTTTAAAAAAAATATTTTTCGCCAATGAATTATCCTGTTGCTGTTGTAGAAAACAAAATGACCATACATGTGTGGGGCTGTTACTGCTCTCCCTTTCTATTTTATTGACCTGTACATCTATCCTTATGATGTACAGGTCAATGATAATACCACACTGTCTTGATTACTGTAGCTTTACAATACATTTTAAAGTCAAGTAATGTACATCCTCAATTTTTTTTTTTTCTTTTTCAAAGTAGTTTTGGCTATTCTGCATCCTCTACATTTCCATATCAATTTTAGAATCAGCTTGTCATGTCTACAAAAGAAGTCAGTCGTCTGGAAATTTGATGGCTAAACCTACAGGTCAGTTGGAGGAGAATGAGTGTTTTGGGAAAGACACTGAAACTTTCAGAGCATCTAATTCTTTATCTGCAAGATCAAAAAACAGAAGTGGTTTAGATGTGTGCTGTGCTGATAGGTAAGACATTTTATGTCAGATGTTGACCTTCCTGGCACATAGTAAATGCTTACCATGATTCCTATTCCTATTATTATTAACCAAATAGTTTCACATGTGTCAGCTCCTGTGCTTCTCACCCCAGCCATGTAAATGGAGCAGGGCTTAGCAGCATCAAGTATTTATTGAGAACTCCTTACTAGATGTTTACTGTACTTATTTATTTAGTTAGTTAGTTAGGCGGGTAGTTATCTCAATAAATTTAGGGGGTACAAGTGTTTTTTTGTTACATGGATGAATTGCACAGTGGTGAAGTCAGGGTTTATAGGGTACCCCATCACCTGAATAGCGTACATTATACCTGATAGGTAACTTTTGATCCCTCACTCCCCCTTCCACTTTCCCTCCTTCTGAGTTTCCGAAGTCCCTTATATCACTCTGTATGACCATGCATACCCATCATTTAGCTCCCACTTATAAGTGAGCACACGCGGTATTTGTTTTTCCATTCCTGAGATACTTTACTTAGGATAGTGGCTTCCACTTCCAACCAAGTTGCTGAAAAAGACAGTATTTTATTCCTTTTTATGGCTGAGTTGTACTCCATGGTATATATACTCCACCTTTTCTTTATCCACTCATCAGTTGATGGGCACTTATGTTGATTCCATATTTTTGCAATTGTGAATTGTGCTGTGATAAACATATGAATGCACGTGTTTTCTTGATAAAAAGATTTCTCTTCCTTCAGGTATATACCAATAGTGGGATTGCTGGATCAAACAGTAGGTCTACTTTTGGTTCTTAGAGAAATCTCCATCCTAGATGTTTACTTTATAAATAAATAAATTAATATTCAGGTAATGAAGTATCTTGCTCAAAATCACACAGCTAGTGAGTGGTGGAGGCAGGTCTTGAATCAAATAAGTCTTCTAATTCCAGTGCTCTTTTCACTATAATAGGCGTGTAGAGGAGGGCATGGAAGGAGGCAAGGAGACACAGAACTTGGAGCAATGATTCTTCCTAAGCAGAACCAGGATAGGAGCTGAAAAAAGAAGAGTCTCTGGCTCCTTGGTCCTCTTCTGTCTCCACTTCTGAGCTCAGCACACTCTCCTCTCCCCTGTCCTCATTGGCTGCTCAGTCATCCAGAGAATCATTTTATCAGCCTTCCTACAATGGACCTAAAGTTTTAAGCTCTGGTGGAGGCCTGGCTTCTCCACCATTGGGTCAACCAAGTAAGTGAGGCCCACAGTCAGCCCTCCACCTGCAACACTGTCCTGAGTGCCTCCCCCACAGCAGCCACACAGGGGTTGGCCTTCAGGCCACTTCCTGGCCGCTGACATGCAGTTGACAGAAACCAGCCATATACACTTTGGTGCAAATAATCCTGCCTGTTTGGCTACACTTGCCTTGTTCGATAGTTTCCACTTTTCCAGATGATCTCATGTTGAAAGCTTCTGTATAATTAAACTCCTTCTCTCTCAGCCCTCTTCTGGCTTCCTGTCCATTTCAGGTGCTGTTTCTTAGCTAAGTTTAATCATTTAAAGAAAAGCCCAGATGAATTAGCTGAGGCTTGTGAATTGAGAATTTTCATGCCTGGTAGGTCTATCATTTAGTAGAAACACTGGATTAATATTTGAAGGGATATGTAAACATTTACTTTATGGTTTGGTGCCAAGTTTCAGCAGAATATTAATTTTTGTGGATTTACTAATAAGCTTGTGCTATGTTAGGTTAAAAAAGAAGGGGCATAATGGAAACACTGACACATCCCTGAAAGATTCTATTTTACCCAACTCAAAACTATAAACATTAAACTGACTAAAGGGCATGGAATGAATTGGGTAAACTGTGGGACATGTTTTCTAATAAAAGATTTTAATAGAATAGGTTTTGTTTCTTCAAACCAGTTATCAATGCTATATGTCATGCTCAAACAATGTCTTTCCCCAAATCTGACACATAAAAGCAGTTTAATATAATTCAACAGTGAGTAGGTCCCAGATGTTAAGATGCATGCAAAGGCAATGAAGATAGGAAAATTACAGTGCTGCTCAAGAAACTTCATTTAAGGAGCTTCCTCTGACATCCTGAGAAGTACCAGAGCCCACCAGACCTTGGAGAAATGAACATTTATAACTGGACAGAAGGGATGGCTGGGGTTATAGGAAGACCCCAACAAAGGAAATGAATCTTTGAACTTGAGACAAAATAGGACTTTTCCTTAGGCACAAGGGTAGTCTCAGGAATGTCCTCTGAGTATTTAGTGGGTAGAGTATTACAGAAATCATAAAGGCCATGGAGGGTAGTTCTGTCCTCTGCTCAGTGCACAGCTATTACTCACACATGTCCTCTTTCAGGGACTTTGCCTTTGTTTTCTCTCTCCAATTTTGACCTCACACTCAGAGCCCAAACTCACATTTCCCTCTACTGTTATGCCTATTCTACCAGGCTAAAGGGACTGTCTGCACCCTGCCTCAAACTGCCTACATGTACTTCTGGTCCTATTCTTCTGGCAATATGTGAAAACTATTATGAGCTGACAGAGCCTAAAATTGAATAGTGTAATCCTAGCCGGTCACGTTTTCCAACTCAGCCTGACAGATTGGTGCATCAGTAGTTCCTGAAGAAAGTGTTTCCTATTCCTTATAAAGGTTTGTGCTTAGAGGGACTTTTTCAGCTGTAAAAAAAAAAATGGATAATTTTTTTTTATCCACCTGCTGAATAAGGTGATTGTAAGGATTAAAAGTGACATGAACATTATCAAATAGTAAATGCTCAGTAAATGCCAACTATTATAAAAGGAAGGCAGTGAGTTTGGTTAAGTATTGTACTATCTTTCTAAAATAGAGGCTTTCTAACACTTGAAACTTGAGACTGCTCAGGGACTATTCTTCAGGTACTAAGAAAACTACAGGGGTATGTTTTTGGTGACTGGAAGGGTGATGATTAGGGTTGTTAGGTATATTATGGGAGACTTCCTTTAAAAAGTTAGAATTTCATGATGTTATGACTGAGCCCCTGAGAACGCCTCATAATTCTAACACGGGGCAGGAAAACCGCTTTCCTTTTTGTAAATGTATGTAGCAGTAACGACAGCTCTGGGAGACAGAGATTGAGAACAGTGGGGCAGGAATAACCAACAGACAACCTGGATGTCAGACCAGGGAGCTAATTCACCTGCTTAGGTCTAAGGCTTGCCGGCTGCAGAATGGAAGATCATCCATGGCTCCAGTGAATGACACTCTGTTCAGTAGATACAGAAAAGGAAAAAAAAAAAAAAAATTTGTAAAAGGCCTACCAGGGAGCTACAGAGTTGTAAAATCTGACAGTGATCAAATTTATTTTATTTTTATTTTATTTCATTTCATTTTTGGGGGGGAATACCTACCTTATTTTTTTTTTTTAATTTCGGCATATTACAGGGATACAAACATTTTGGGTACGTGAACTGCTTTTGTACAGTTTGAGTCAAAGTTATATCACCCAGATAGCGTGCATTGTAACCGTTAAGTGTGAATTTACCCATTCCCTCCTCCCCTCTCCCACCTGCTTGATTTCCTTTGAGTTTTACAACCATATGTGCACATGAGTGTCAATCGATTAGTTCCAATTTAATAATGAGTACATGTGGTGTTTGTTTGGTGTAATACTTCACTTAGAAGGATACTCTCCAGTTCCATCCAGGCTGTTACAAAAGGTATTAGTTCACCTTTTTTTTAATGACTGAGTAGTACTTTATGGTATACATATACTACATTGTATTAATCCACTTATGTAGTGATGGGCACTTGGGTTGATTCCACATCTTTGTGATTGTAAATAGTGCTGCTATAAACATGTAAGTACAAGTGTCTTTTTTATAAAGTGTCTTTTTTTTCCTTTGGGTAAAGACCTAGTAGTGAGATTGCTGGATCAAATGGTGAGCAATCAAGTTTAAATCTCACTTAATCACATTGAGGGGATGACTCCATGAACTTCATAATAGAAGGTTATTTCACAATCTTCACAAACTTCCCCTGGCTTCATGTCAGGCTGTGCATAAGAGAACTTGTCTGGGTCACCCTTTCATTACTGCTAAGGGAGCCAGTGGTGTTTGGAGTAGGAGCAGAAGTTTGACTGACGTTTTATTACATAAGATTTGTGTCAACTCCAACTCCAATTATGCAATACTATTTCAGGCTCTGTCTACTTCGCAATAGTTTTCACATGTGGCTACATATAAAAATCCTAGCTTTTCCATTTGATGAATACATGTCTTTACTACAAAACCCAGTATGTTCTCAAAGCTGACCCCTGTGATCTATGAGGTTTGGAAATAAAACAAGTAGAAACTTTAGGCTTGATATGACTCATGTGTACATTTATCTGAATCTGGCCACATTAAATATATTTTTTAATGTTTAAGTACCTGAAGTACTCTACTCCCAGAATTTCTGAGAGAATATTAAAAAAATGATGTATTATAAAACCTTTGTAAACATTAATGGTTGATAAAGGAGTAAGTTGTCTTGTGAAGAATTGTTGTTACTATGTCTATGGTATCAATTACATTCAATATGAGCTTATGTTCTGTAAAACAAAATTAGAAATTATATCAACTGCACCTATAATTACTGTGTCCATTTTAAACATGTAGTATAATGAAGTAAATATTAATAGAAGCATATACATGTCTTTAGAAAGATTTCAAGGAGTTTGTTATTTTAGTGGCTATCACCCAGATAGAGTGAGAACTCACAGTAGAGCCTCTACCAGATAAATTGACAATAAGCCAAATTTGCTTTAAGTGCTTTGCATAGTTTTCTCCTTCCTTATAAGGGGCTCCCACTTCTTTGCCTTACCCAGACCTGAATTCTCACATCCATTGCTCTTAGACACTTTCTTTCTTACCATTTGTATATGCATATTTTCTCTTCAAGAAGTAACTCTCTTGAGAGTAAGAGTCACATTTGATTCATCTTTGTGTCTCCCAATGTACCTAGCACTTGGGACTTAGTTTATTAGTGCTAAGGTGTTATAGGCCAGCAAGTTTCCTCTCACCTAGATGTTTCCTAACTTTCATCACATGGGGAGGCTAAAGCTTTTCCTGAGGTTTT
>RJWJ010042275.1:0-13134 GCA_004363605.1 Indri indri | reverse complement strand
ACAGAAAAAAGAAAAGGAAAAGAAAAAATATGATTTATTATCATTTTTATAACATGGTGCACTACATTCAAAGGAAGGATTGAGAGAAATTGTACTGTTTATTAGAAAATATTTGATATGAGTATAGCCTACAGTTATTCTAGGTTTGATTTTGTTCAAGTTTATAGTTGGAGGTTTCAGTCTGCTAAGAACTGCAGACAACGCTGAATACTGTATAATAGCATGATTTAAAAAATGAAAATCAAAAATTAAAAGTATGAAATTTAATTGTCCTTATAGAGAATGCAAAGCAACTAGAACTCTTAAATATTGCTTGGAGCATCATAAAGTGGTGCACAAATGCTGTGAAAAAATTACACTTTTTAAGTTTCTTAAGTTTAAATTTACTTAGAAATATTTGCATATAACTCAGATTACCTCCTTGAAGTCAAAGTCTATTTTTTGGTGAAAAATACCCGATTACATTTGCTATCTAAGACTAGAAGTATGAAGAGTTCCACAGGCAAAATAACAAAGTTGGAATAAGAAGACAAGGAATTGTGGCTGCATAAACAGTATTCCAAATATTGCAATGGTACAGCTTTTATAAGCCTGGAGCTGAGCCATAGCAGGGGGTCTGATGGAAGCAGTCACAAAATCCTTAGACAGGAGGAGTGATATTGAAGAACAGACAGAGAGAAATAAGGCTGGAAAAGGTAGTTTTATTTTCCTATTTTTTTAATCTATTTCTCTCCAGGCACATTTCTATCAACACAAATCAGACTATTGCTGTGTCTATAATATATATGACAGTTACTGTGGTCAGACACTATTATAGATACTATATGACAGTTACTGTGGCCAGACACTATTATAGATACTTCATGAATATTAACTCATTCAATCCTTAAACAAATTCGATGACATAGTTGTTATAAACATGAACTTGAGGAAGGTTGAATTTCTTGCCTCTTGGACCTACCCATTTACTTAAAATTGTTATTTGCTAATTTATATAAAATCAAAAACTGTTGTAAACAAAAACAATATGTCTAAATTATAATAAGTATTTGTTTTTTGGTGCCCAGCATACAACATGAGGAATATAACATATTTATTAATAATTGTATTCAGTGTCCAGCAGTTTGCTAAACTGATGAGCAATGAAATATTACAAATGATCATTTGCATGTGTTGACTTGTAAGAGAACTTTTATTTGGATTGAAAAAAGGAGAAAATAAGATTTTTAAAAATATTCTTAGGTGTTTAAGTTTTTATCTATTTGCATGTGTGTGTACATGTATATAAATGCATGTGTGTATGTGTATGTGCATGTGTGTGTGTGTTTGCAGGAGTCTGAGAGGAAAGATAATGGAGACAAGGATAGTGAAGGAGATGATATTTCTGCCAGTTTTGATCTGAGCCATTTTTGGGGCCTCATTACATAGGCTTGAGTTATGGTAGCTGGTTTAATAGGCAAACTTGTAAATCTAATGTGAGTACCTTTGGAACTAAAACACAAGCATCGATTTGGGTGGTGATGACAAAAGTTGAGAATAAGACCATCCCATTCCCTTGCTCTGCTCTGGGACAGTGGGGGCTCAGGTAGTACTCTGGAAAAGCTATAATACAACTCTGGCAGATGGAGGTGAGTAATTACCATCAGAGGACAGTCAAACTGAGAAAGAAATAAAAAACTCCATACCCTTCACAATAGCAACAAAGAAAACAAAATATGTAGGAACGTATTTAACTAAGGAAGTGAAATACCTCTACAGAAAGAATTATGAAACACTGAGGAAGGAAATAGCAGAGGACATAAACAGGCAGAAAACCATACCATGCTCATGGGTCAGCAGAATCAACATTGTTAAAATGTCTATACTACCCAAAGTGATCTAAAGATTCAATGCAACCCCCATTAAAACACTAACATCATTTTTCGCAGATCTAGAAAAAATAATTCTATGCTTCATATGGAACCAGAAAGACCTTGTATAGCAAAAGTAATCTTAAACAAAAAGAACAAATTGGGAGGCATCGATTTACCTGACTTCAAGCTATACTACAAGGCCATGGTAACCAAAACAGCAAAGTACTGGCACAAGAATAGAGATATAGACCTTTGAAACAGGACTGAGAACCCAGATATAAAACCATACTCATATAGCCATCTGAACTTTGACAAAACAGACAAAAACATATACTGGGGAAAAGAATCCCTATTTAATAAATGGTGATGGGAAAATTTGATAACCACATGTAGAAGACTGAAACAGGATCCACACCTCTCACCTCTCACCAAAATCAACTAATGGTGAGTAACAAACTTAAACCTAAGACATGAAACCATAAGAATTCTAGAAGAAAATATGGAAAAACTTTTATAGACATTGGTCTAGGGAAAGAATTTATAAAGAAGATCCCAAAGGCAATTGCAGTAAAAATAAATAAATGGGACCTGATCAAATTAAAAGGTTTCTGCATAGCTAAGGAAACTATCACAAGGGCAAACAGACAACCTACAGAATGGGAGAAAATATTTGCATGCTACACATCCAATAAAGGGCTGATAACTAGAATCTATATAGAACTCAGGAAAATCAGCAAGAAAAACTCAAACAATCTCATTAAAAAGTGGGCAAAAGTTATGAACATGAACAGAAACTTTTCAAAAGAAGACAGACTAATGGCCAACAAATATATGAAAAAATGCTCAACATCTCTAATCATCAGGGAAATGCAAATCAAAACCACAATGAGATATCACTTAACTCCAGCAAGAATGACTATGATCAGAAAGTCCCAAAACAATAAATGTTGGCATAGATGTGGATAGATAGAAACACATACACTGCTGGTGGGACTGCAAACTAGTACAACCTCTGTGGAAATTAATATGGAGATACCTCAAAGAGCTAAAAATAGAACTATCATTTGATCGAGCAATCCCATTACTAGGCATCTACCCAAGGGGGAAAAAAGACAGTCTATTTAAAAAACATGTGCAGTCAAATGTTTATAGCAGCACAATTCACAATTGCAAAGATGTGGAAACAACCCAAGTGCCCATCAATACATGAGTGGATTAATAAAATGTGGTATATGTATACCATGGAGTTCTACTCAGCCACAAAAAACAACGGTGATCTAGTACCTCGTGTATTTTCCTGTATAGAGCTGCAGCCCATTCAACTAAGTGAAGCATCTCAAGAATAGAAAAACAAGCACCATATGTGCTAACCATCAATTTCATATTAATTGATCAACACCTATGTGTACATATAGTAGAAACTTTTATCGGGCTTGGACAGGTGGGAGGAGAGAGGAGGGGATGGGTATATTCACACCTAATGGATGCCATGTGCGCCATCTGGAGGATGGACACGCTTGAAACTCTGACTTGGGGGTGGGGTGGGGAAGGGCAACATACGTAACCTAAACATTTGTACCCCCATAATATGCAGAAATAAAAAAACAAATATGAAAAATAAATAAATAAATAAATAAAAATTAAAAATGGGCAGAAACCTGAAAAAAAACGAAATCAATACCAGTCTCTTGAATATCTGAATGTCCTTTCTTCCAACTGCTTGTAATTTTCTATTGTTTTCTCCATTAATTGCAAACGAATGTTATACCCTCTCCAAATTTTAGGAGAAGAAACTCTATACACTACAGCTAATACTTTAATTTTAGTTTCCGTTTTGTACTCAGTTTCATAAAAGTTTGTGCAATAATGGTTTTGTCAGAGTAGTTCCAGTAAAATTGAAGATTTTCTGTTTTTTGTGAGGATAGCATTCAGTAGAGTTTGTTTTATCCTTCTTTAAAACTCATCAATGCATTACTTAATACAGTTGACCATAACCCAGCAATCAGTTTTTACCACTTCACGTCATTATAGATAATGGAAAAGTAAGCAATCACCTTGCATGTTTAGGTGGGCTATACCGAAACTCACTGTTTCTTTTCTGTTAATTTTATAATGTTAATAAAATATAATCAATAAATATGAATGAAGGAGATAATTTGTAGTATTTAGTAATCTCAACAGATTTACACGTTTGTACTCTCTTAGTTTAGAAGAAAAGTGTTCTGTGTACATACTTATTTAAGTCATACATATACACACACACATATATTTACATATGTATATACATATAAACATTTTGTAATGTTTTGCTTCTTTTTTTGTTTTTAGTAAGTTTGTAATTTTTAACTACAATGCAATATTAAATAGAATGAATTTAACTGCAATTTTTTTCAGAAAGATGAAAGATGTCCTTAAGAGGTACTGAAGATGCCATTGCATGTTTTTAAATTCTCTTCATTCATCCTTTGAATGTTTGAGTACTCCTAAATGCAATATGCTGTGCTAAGCACATAGGCCTACAAAAATAAATTAATCATTATGCTAAACCTCGAATACTTCAGTTTAATAAGCAGAGTCAGACACAAAATCACCATCATAGAGTGTGATATGCAAAGTGCTATGAAAACACAAAGGGAAGAGTAACTCATTATGCTATGGGCAAGGCAGAAAGAGTTTACAGGAGAGCGACACTGAGGTGGAAGTTGAGACTGAACAGAAGATAACTAGACAGAGGCACATGGAAAGGGCATTCTTGGCAAACAGAACTGCATGTGAAAGACAACAGAAGTCAGAAGGTGAGTCACACGTTTGGGGGATACTAACTCAGCTGGTGCACATGTATGTGGGCTAAATGCAAGGAATTAAGTAGCATTTGCTCAGAGATTGCCAAAGAGCTTGCATGCTAGGCTACATCCTTGTGATTTTTGCCTTCCGAAACAAATTTATTCATGCTGATTTCTCTTATCATTGTTGGATTTTTTTCCCTTAAATCTGTTAACTTTTGAGAGTCCTGTTTAAAACCTTACATGTTACTTGAAAATTGATTCCTTCAAATAGATAAAATAATTTGTTCTATCAATTCTGTCACACCTAGTTTATATTTTATGGATCTCATAACATAGTTACTTGTTTTTATAATCTCTGTAACGTGTAATATCATTATTTTCAACTGTTATGTAGATTGAGGGAAAATAATCAGTGCACTGAACATAATAGGCACTCGATAAAAATCTGCAAAGTTAAATGATTCCTACTAATTCAGATGTCACAGTCACCCAAGTGATTTTGCAGAGGAGCACAAATTAAAATGCCTGAATCATGATACTCAAGCTCAGTGCCTTTAAACCCAGCCTTGCCTCTTTCACTTGTCTTTTTATACAGTGCTTTCCCATCCATTTGCTTCACAGGGTAGCTATTGCCAGCTGCTGCTTACAGGAATATTTATTTTAAAGCTAATGAAGCTTAAGCTTAGAAGCCCTTCACTTAGGCCCCTTTTTAGGCACAGAGAAGAGTTCTAGAAATATGCCCTCATGGTCATATGTTCTTATAAAATTTCCAAAAGTAAGATAATTGCCATCCATTAAGGACTGTTTTTCGGATTCTGATTTTCCCTCTGCCACACTTTCTCTAATTCTCTGTGGTATCAGGAAAGCTACTGCTGAAGTTGCGTGGGCTGTTCATTTAGTTTGAATGTTGTGCCACGTATTTATGTGATTCATAGTCTCTTCTATTTTAGTTAGGTTATTGGTGAACATTCATGAATAGGAATGTTTTCCAGGAATATTCCGAGCAACCCCTGTTCCAACTCCTTGGATGACGTGAAAAGAAGGTGCAGGGTTGAAGATCGTACAGAATGATGGACAGGTTCCAGCACCAGAAGTATGCACTTGGTGCTACCAGTTAGGCAAAGGTATTTAAGATAATTCACTTTGTAAGAAAATAGAAAAGCATCAAAGTCTTTATATATATGTAAAATTCCACTAATAATTGATTCTCTAATTGAATATCAATGCCAAAAATTTCCATATTACCAGAACGTTTCTTGAGACATTTGTTCTTCCTTTATTATAATAATGAAGACTAGCTTTTTCAAACACCAGCCCCTCACCAGCATTTCCGTAGCTATAATTCACCCTTCCATTAATCACAAAATGCTTATAACAATCACATTTAAGGACATGTGGTTATAATGTATTCCACTTTGAGCCTCAACTATGTTAGGGAAAATTAAGATATATGGAGTGTGCCCTGGAAGAGAAAATTTTGAAAAAAATGTGTGTTATTTCATCATTTCAACTATCTTTTGAAAATTGAAGCTCCCTGTTCATTAACCTAAAATCATTCTTTTCTAATCTTTTCAAGTACAACTCATACAAAACCCTAGTAAAGTTACCGTATTCAACTGGAACCTTTAGTTAATAGATTATTTATTAATATCCAACTTCCTACACTTCCTATCTTGACACACTTCTCTCCCTACTGTAACATATTTCATCCCCTTGAGAGATATTGTATCTTCTTTTTAGATATTATTTCAATTAAATAATTTCTTCATTAATTTAAATGTAATTGATTATAAATATATAAAAAGCATTGAGAAAGATTCTGACAGAAATAGAAAATATCTACAAGGATAAAGCACGATCCCTGCAAATTAGCTGAAACTTCAAAATAAAAATTAAATAGGTATTGTAAGTATGAAAACAAACTCGTTTGAAAACACAAAAAAATTTAAACAACATGGATCTTTTTGACAGAATTGTAGGGAATTCTACAAAACGTGAACAATCTTTCAGTTAAGGAAATCCAGAATACGATAACATAACTGGATTACGAAATGGAAAAATAAACTAAAAATGAGGCTGGGAAGACATCTTACCTTGGGGCTATATACAAAGTACGATACTAAAGTGTGTATCTATTAATAATATTTCACTTTTGGCATTTACATATGTTTTCTATGTGTGTGTGTGTGTGTGCGCGCGCGCGTGTGTGTGTTTGTGTATAATTATGTGTCACTTAAAGACAAACGTACATTTTGAGAAATTCATCCTCAGGTGATTACCTCACTATGCAAATATCACAGAGTGTACTTATACAAACAAACCTGCCTGTTACAACTCAGCGGTCCCCAAAGTTTTTGGCTTTTTGGCACCAGGGACCGGTTTCATAGAGGACAATTTTTCCATGGATGGGGGCCTGGGAGTGTGGCAGAGCTCTGTGGCTCAGTCCCTACAGGCCATGGACCAGTGCCAGTCCATAACACAGGGGAGGGGACCACAGTTATAGCCTAGTAAACACCTTGGCTATATGGTATAGCCTACTGTTCCTAGGCAACAAACTTTCACAGCATGTTATTTACTGAATAATGTAGGCAATTGTAACACAATGTTAATAGGCATATCTAAATGCAGAAAAGGTACAATTAAAATAGAGTATAAAAATGATACACCCATTTAGGAACTTACCATAAATTGAGCTTGCAAGACTGGAAGTTGCTCTGGGTGAGTCAGTGAGTGAATGTGAAAGCCTGGGATCTTAGTGTGCACTGCTGTAGCCGACTGTACCCATAGGCTATAATAAACTTATAAATATATTTTATTTCTTCAATAATAAATTAACCCTAGCTTATTGTACCTATTATACATTATAAACTTTTAAATTTTTTAAACTTTCTGATTCTTTTATAATAACACTTAGGTTAAAACACATATTGTAAAGCTGTACAAAAATATTAAGTTTTCACATTCTTATTCTATAAGCCTTTTTTTCTATTTTTAATTTTTTTTACTGTCTAAACTTTTTTGTTAAAGGCTAATACACAAACGCACGCATTATCCTAAGCCTCCACAAAGTCAGGATCATCAATATTACTGTCTTTCACCTCCACATCTTGTCCCACTGGAAGGTCTTCAGGGGCAGTAACATGCATGGAGCTGTCATCTCCTATGGTAACAATACCGTTTTCTGGAATATCTCCTGAAGACCTCCTAAGGCTGTTTTATACTTAACTTTTTTGTAAAAGTAGAAGTGTACACTCTAATGATAAAAAGTATAATGTAGTAAATACATAAACCAGTAACATAGTTGTTAATTATCATTATCAAGTATTATGTACTGTACATAAATGTATGTGTGGTACTTCTATACCACGGGCAGTACAGTAAGTATATTTACACCACCATTAACATGAACATGTGAGCCATGCATTGCGATAGAATGATTTTAGGATAGCTATGATGTCAACTAAATGATAGGAATTTTTGAGCTCCATTATAATCTTCTGGGACCACCATCATATATGTGGTCTATGGTTGACCAAAACGTTATTATGAAGCCCATGACTATACATGTATGTCTGTATATATACACACACATACATACATATATAATACATATACACACATGTATATTCAATATAATTATATATTAATATTTACTGTTAATTGATATTACTCAACCAGAAGTATATTTTTCTACCCCTTAATTACATCTTTATTAACTTAAGATAACAATTGTGTGGCTTTTTTATACTTCGTTTTTGTCCTCAAACTGGATTGATATTGGTTTTTCCTTAATTTTTTTCATCAGATTCGTGAAATTTGGATTTACTCACTGTTCTAGTTTGTACAGAGTGATGCTTCTAAGCTATTAAAAATGAAAGTTTCTTACTCCATACCACAAATAATATTTTCTTTCTGCAGGATTATTATTTTATTATCTGGAAAACTGGGAACTCCTTGACGGGATTGTAAATTCTATAGCACTGAATTGCTTCTCATTGTAAAGTTAACTCAAACTATCATTTTGTCTTCCTTGATTTTACGTTCAGCCTTCCTCCACTTGTTTTCCCACCTTATTGATCATCCAGTTTCATAGTCATGATACCTGTAGTTCATAATATGCCTATTTTGAAATAAGATCATAGGTTTTATTCTACTTTTTAATGGTTTCTCAGAATAATAAAATGATACATAGAAGACAGTTATGATTCATTTGCAGATATGGTACATTTGCATGCAGGTTTAATATCTTGAGTTATTTGACAATATAATGCCAGATTATTGCTTAATATCATTGCTTCTTAAGATATTGATCCTCAATACAAAAGACAAGTATATTTATTGCTTTAGTTGAATCTAATGGTATTTATTATTTTGTGAGAAAATAGCGAATAAAATTAACTTCGAGTCTGATAAAGAAATTAATGACTCAGCAATTCCAGCTTCTCCATGCAGTTACATGGTGGACAGGAAAAGGTAATTAAACTTAATATTTATTTAAAAGTTAAACAGTACAAAAATTTTCTTCAGTTGATATATGGTGATTTGAGATATCTCTTGAGAGACAAATAAATGATAGGTTAATTTTATACTCATTGCCTTAGGCTACAATTACCTGATTAAAAATATGCAATTAAGATATGCTACAAAGGAATCGTAATTCCTATCTTAAACCATTTCAGTTAATTAAAATAATTAGTAACTTACCACTCTTCTTACGTTACATTTGAAAACAGGCATTGTATTTCTGAAATTACCATTATGATTTCTATATGCAAAAATCATTATTCCAGGAGAGAAGTAGATTAATTTTTAGATTAATTTTACCTCCTTAGTAGAAAGTATATTGTCATCTATTTTCAACAATCATTTAATAGTCAACATTCATTTGGTAATTCAACAACAACAATTGACTAACTGGACAAATGTTATGTTGATTTTTAAGAATTAGAAAAAATAAAATATTGACCCACTTCTTAAAAAGCTCACACACAAATATGGCAGTCAGTCATTTAATGATATAATCACACTACATTGTGATCTATGCTATAATAGATTATATAAAAAGTGTTCTATTCACATTAAATTAAAAGGTATGAACACTATGGGACTTTTCAGTTTTCACCAACCAAAAAAGTACAAAGAGTAGGATTAAAGAATGAGGGTGACTCACTGGACAGATAAAAGTGGTATAGGGAATTTGGAGCAGAAGTATCACCATGATCAATTTATTGGGGTGGAAAACTGCCCCCTACTTAAGTTTTCTTCAATAAAAGAGAATTACAAATTATTAATTTACAGTTGTAAATAAAATACAAGGAGCGTACCTATACTCATAAAGTTGCTTGGCACATCTAAAATTATTTAAAAAGTGTTGCTACTTCAATTATTCACAATACATTTATGCTTGCCTAGGAAATGAGTCTTTGAGTCCCTTGGAGTTAGTATCTTCTCCCCTGAAAAAGTACTGAGGCCAAATTGACAAATTTTAATACTCCTCACTCCCCCTTTGATGCTATAAACTGACAATGGAGCCCCTGTTCTCATATGCCTTCAACAAGCTGGAACAATAGTATCCTTATATTTAATTTTTGCCTCTGATTTTATCCTAACAAGCAACTATTGCAGTTTTATAGTCTCAAAATGGCATGTTGACAGTTTCTTTCTGACTCTTCTACCCTTCTCTGCTGCGTGGCATTTTAACAGTGAAGATAAAAGAAGAAAGATACATAGGAAGTAGGTAGTTAGTGAATAAGAAAGAAAAGGATAGATAAATTGTCTTCAACTAAATTATCACAAATGTCATATTATTACTTTAGCATTGAATGATCAAATAAATAGCTGTTTTGTACCATAGTCTTAAAACATCCAGATTGGGCAAAAAAAATTTTTTTGATAAGTTAAAACAAAAAGACAAAACTATATAGCATCCTTCCCTACAAGATACACAGCGAGCATTGCCTTCACAAATTTCATGGCAATATATGCACTGAGTTAAGAAAGTTAATTTTTATCTTTGAACATCAATATTTGCTATTTACTATTTTCTTTTCAATATGTACTTTATCCCCTTTGGCTTTAGTTAAAATAGTGGTTTGAGACAAGTGGGTTACATATGGAGGACACAGAGCCTGGGGGAAATTCTTCTTATGACTCATCTAAAGATTGACTATTCTCTGTCTTTCAATTCTACTGCTACAAAAAATGGGACAAACATACCTGTTCTTTTTAACTTTTATATAATACTTAAATTCTCTGGAAATTTAATTTATTTAAAGAAGAGTTATTGCAATCACGTCTTTTAACAAGAAATAGGTATTATTAAACAAAGCCAATATTGGATCAAATTAATTAGTAGCAAATAACCATGCACATTTATGATTTCAAGTACTGTATTTATTTTTATCAATGAATAAACTAGAATGGATATATATTATTCACCAAATAATACTGAGAGTATTTGTCAACAATGTAGCATTTCTCAGTAAATATTTCTTATGTTGTTAGTTAAACAGCCATAATACTAGATTAAATTCCTGTTGATAAAGTAGAAGCAACAATGTGAATAATTAATCACTATTTACTAGTTTGAATCATATATGTGTTTTTTGACCAAGATGTTTTAAGATTGAGAGAATCCTGCGAGTGGCAGCAGGAAATATGTGTGCAGACAAGTTAACCGCATCAAAATGGATATGCATAAAAAGGGAGGAATGAACACACAATTTACACTATACCCTCGAACACCTTACTTAAATCAAGCCTCTTACTGAAACTATATTGTAAGTATCACTCTAAGCAAAGTGTCCTAAGTCATTCTTATTTAGCCTAAAAAGATAATAAGCATTCCCTAATTACATGGATTTTAAAAATCATCTAATCATTTTTACACCATTTCTTCATATAGGAAGAATATTAAGATTCATTTAAAAGCAAATATTAAAGTAATAAGTAAATATAATCTAGTCATATGTTGTTATGTAGTTTATCTAAACGATATGGTATGCAAGTAATTTAAGAAATTATTTTTTTAATTCTTCATCTCAAAAGAAAACAATTTTCTCCTTGAGACAGTACTGAAGATTTTTATTATTCTAATTGGAAAACAGGGACATACCTGGCAATGTTAACTTATTTGAAAAATAAAAATAATCATACATAGAACTACATTTTCCCCTGAAATATGTTTTCCAAGGAAAAGAAAAACTAGTTCTTGGTAGCATTTTTGTTTTAAAATATCATAGTAGCAGTTTTAAACCTTTCTACTTTTTGCTTAGAACACCTAGAAAATGATATAGGGGCAAACCTACAAAAATAAGAGATGTTTTAAAGATGTTGTAATAGTACAGATTGGATAAAAAAATGTTAGTGTAAAGATCTAAATAAATAAAGAGATATTTCATGTTCATGAATAGGAAGACTCAATATTGTTGAGATATTAGTTCTTCCTAGTTTTATCTATAGATTCAATGCAATCCCAATAAAAATCCCAGTGAGTTCTCTTGTGGATACTGATCCTAAAGTTTAGATGGAAAACCAAAAGACCCACAATAACCAACACAATATTGAAGAAGAATGAAGTTAGCAGGCTCACACTATCCAACTTTAAAACTTACTTATCATACTACATACAATAAAGGTACAATAATGAAGACAGTGTGGTTCTGATGAAAGAATAGACAGATCAGCTGAACATAACAGAGAATCCAGACATAGACCCACATAAATGATCTTTGACAAAGCAGCAAAGCTGACACACTGAAACAAAGATATTATTTCCAAAAACAGGTGCTGAAACAACTGGATATTCCCATGTAACAAAAAAATAATCTAGACACAAACCTTAACATTCTTCACAAAAAATAACTCAAAGTGGATCACAGGCCTAAATATAATATGCAAAACTATAAAACTCCTAGAAGATAACATAAGAAAGTGTGTAGACCACTGACAGCACAGGACAGATCCTCCAATCAGAAAATTAACAAAGAAATTATGGACTTAAACAGAACCTTAGAACAAATGGGCCTGATTGACATATACAGGACATTCAACCCAAAAACCACAGAATATACATTCTTCTTAGCAGCTCATGGGACCTTCTCTAAAATTGACCATATATTAGGACACAAAGAAAGCCTCAAAAATTTAAAAAAAATAGAAATTATACCATGCATCTTCTCAGATCACAGTGTGATAAAAATAGAAATCAACCCCAGCAGAAACACTCATCTCTGCACAAAGTCATGGAAACTAAACAACTCCCTGCTGAACGATTCCTTCATAAATGACAAAATAAAAATGGAAATCAAAAGATTCTTTGAACTAAATGACAAAGGTGACACAAGTTACCAAAATCTGTGGGACACAGCCAAAGCAGTCTTGAGAGGAAAGTTTATCTCCATAAATGCTTATATCCAAAAGTCAAAAAGAACACGAACAGACAACCTAATGAATCGACTCAAAGAACTGGAAAAAGAAGAACAGACCAACCCTAG
>RJWJ010042274.1:0-13120 GCA_004363605.1 Indri indri | reverse complement strand
AAGGAAAAACACTAGCTCTACGGTCAACCACAGGTCACCAAAAGCAGCTTCCTGGGCAATAATGACCAAAATCCTAGGCGCAGCCAGGGGCTCATACAGGTGTCAGGAATTCCATAACAATGGCTCTTTATGAGGTCAGAGCAAGAAATGGGCCAATCACAGCTGGGTATAACCTACAGTGTTTTTTTCCTTTTTTGGTAGCAAGAACATTTTCCTCTTTAAAGAAAACAAGTGTTTTCTGTTCACATAGTTACAGAGAGTGATGTTTAGTTTATTGGAAATTTAAACCTATACAATCCTTCTGGAACCAATGGAAAGTATTTTATGTTTGTCTTCTCTTTGTTCTGATGATGTCTTTAGAGTACTTAAAAATTTTTTTTTAAAGTCTTTGGGAAACAGTGAATATCTTAACACCATATTATAAAGTCTACATCATCACTGAACTCAGACATTTCTTCTTCACACAGGACCCTTTACCTGTAATGTTCTTTGCTAACCTCTTATTCATCATACCTGATCCAGTATTCATGACTGATTCAAATGTCATGTTTGTCCTCAAATTTAACGAATGCCAGGTCAGTATGGTGCAAAAAGGACAGCACTTAATAAATTTTGCTAATTTGAGTTTTTGAAGCTCAGACTAATATTTTCCTTTCTTATTATACCTCATAGAACTGTACAGTTTAGTACACATGTATTTTAATTTTGTTAATTTTATCTCCCCAGCTAAACTATAAAGTCTTTGAGAGTAGGGGATTTAGTATGTATTGATTGTGTACACCCAATAACACCTAGAATGATCATAGAGTAGATATTCGAAAATATCTTTGACTAGTGGATTAAGACTTATTAACTATTTCCAGAAAAGAAAACAATGAGAAAGTCTTCCTCTGCCACCATTTTAGTCCTTTGTCATTCAGAACCTACCGATGTGTAAACTGCTAAGTGTGGTAAAGGAGGAAGGAAGGAAGATAACACTATACATTTTCTCCATTTTCTTGGGGAAACAGAACCTCTGCATTTAAATTTTTCTATATCAGAAATTATTGGAGCAAGTATTTTGTGGTTTCTATGGTTATGCATTAAAAATTATGATTCTAATTATAATTAAGCAATGCCAACAGTATATAAACTTTCTTATGGACATTTCTCTCCTGCATACTGACAGATGGCAGCACAGTCTGTGACCCTCTTAGTCACTTCACTGCTTTTGAAAGGAGAAGGAGTCACTCTTTACTGCCTTTTAGTTGGCAGGCACTTGAGAAACTATCCTTTGCTTTTCAATGGATGACAATCCCAGAATAATGCAAGGAGATATAAAGCATGTCCTCTGGGGGACATTTTTTTACAGAAGTAATTGCCCTGAAAACTTATATTTCTTGTGGGTTCTTTTTTAGCCATCAAAAACACACTTGTGGTAAACAAATAGGAGCTACATAACTCTCATGGACTTGCTTATCTTTTATCATCCTTCTTAGAATATATGGTTGTTGGTAAAAACAGTGACTATAATCAGTAGTGGGAAGGAGGTCATATGATTGTAAACACACATTACCTATTATAAAATAATGCAGTTTTTTTGCTGATGATGACAGAAATAACTAAACAAAGTACAAAATAGAGCACATCAGGAATGATAATAGAACCACATCTGCATGACACAACTTTGCTTACAAAGTGCTACAGATCTACACTATACCTTGCATCAGTCTGAGTCCACTAGGAAAATAAAATCTCTATTTTAAACATGAGGAAATTAGTGAAGGCAATTAATTGCATACATAGAGGAGATAAAAAGCCAAGTAGGAGATGGTAAGCCAACCCAGAGGTAAGCAAAAGGAGATATGACCACTTCTGGGGCTGTTGGGACACAGGGAGAAAGAGGAGTTAACAAATCTCAGACTCCAGGGTGGTCTGGAGAAAAGTATAACCACAGGGAGGGCCAGTGCAGGACATATCACCCCAAGTCTCCAGGCTCTCTATTCCCTCCTTTCTTCAGTCTCCTGCCAGTGTGTCCTAGTAGCAAACCTAGCCCAGAGCCCACGGGCAAGGAGAAGCCTGGGAAACATAGTTGCAGGGTCAGCCCCTGAAGAGCAGAACAGAGCAGGGAAAGGATGGAGAATGGATCTGAAAGTAAACGAGCAACTTAACAGAACCCTTCTTTTTAATATACTTAATGTAAGATTTGGGCAGGAATCCATGTTCCTCTGTCAATGGAGAAGTTCCTGCTGAGAATAGATGATCCATTTTCAGGGATATTATACAGGGATTTTAGACTTGCAGCAATGAGGCTGAAAAATCTCAAGTTAAAATATCTTCAAATACTGAAAACTATGAAACAGAATGTATCAGATAAAGTGATGAGAAGTTCAAATACATTAATTTTTTATCAAATAATTGGTCATTTCCTGAGAACCTGCTCTTTATGTGGTTTCATATTGTCTGTTTGGGGGCATTCCAAAGAAGTACAACCAGAGGAGATGGCACCTGCTCTCAAGGAGCCTGAAAACTATTAGTGGAAGTTAACAGTAAAACATAAAACAATTAAGAAATGAACAATGCATTATCATAGAAAATGAGGTGTTGCATTTCTTGGTGCAAGCATAAAGTACATTAGATTTTCTTAACTTAGCCACTTGCTCTAAAATATTTCATCTTTCAAGCATGCTTCCAACCAGGATGCAACATAATACAGTATTTTAGTAGAATGGATTTGATACATACTGTCTGGATTCAAATCCTGGCTCCACAAATTACTTGTCTTGCAATTTCAAAAAAAAAAAAGTGAACATTCTGTGCCTCAGTTTTCCCATTTAGAAACTTGGAATAAAAGAATAGTACTTACCTCATAATATGGTCACAAAGAGGAAATTAGTTAATGTGTAAAAAGAACTTAGGTCAGTTTCTGCCACAGACAAAGTACTCATTGATATTAACTGTTATTTCTCATGAGCCATTTATAGCATTTCTGTATGGAAGCAATGATATTTTGAGTTTAGTAAGGAACAGTAGTAGGACAAAACTAATTATTTACCGTTTGTCCATGCTGTGGAATTTTATTTTTTATTTGCCTCATCTTTCAGTGGACATGGATATGGATATACACATTTACATACACATATAAACACACACAAATGTGTATCTACACACACTCACACACACACACACACACACATACACCCACATGTGCAATCCCTGAGGCTGTAGATAAAGGATAATATGCATGACTGCCTGGTATTATTGCTGTCCAAATCCCTTACCACACTTGATATCTTTCTTCTCTTATTGAAAGAGAAGGGAAAAACGTCAATAAATTATTCATTACAGCAATTTGATGACAGCTCAGCAAATAAGAAGGGCAATGGGACACTCCACAAGAAAAATTATTAAAACAATATAATTTGTCACATATAACCTACTTCACACTTTATTTTCCCGAGTAATTAATTTTTTCACAAATGTATCTCTCTTGCCCAACTTGGTGTTTATGTTATTAATCTACAAAAAGAGTGTATTTTGTGCAGTATTTTTGCCTAAACATCATATTGATTTTTACAGTAAAAGCAAAGTGTTCCCAGATATTGGCTGCTCCAATTGTTGACATTTTAGACTTTTGCGCCCATTGACCCAAAAGCATTTTAATATACATGAACAGAACATTGAACTATTATTCTGACTTTTGGCGGGAGTAAGGAAGTATTGGTTAATTTTTAAACATTTATTGCTCTAAATAGAGTCTTTGACAATAACTTATGTACTGAGAGCTTTATCAACTGAAAATATTAGTTAATAATTTTTTTCAACTAATGAAAATATTACTCATTTCTGTATGATATAAATTGTCAAAGTAGGCAGACACAAAGAGTTAAAGAACTGTTAATTGATGGGGTTATGAACACTACGCATAATTATGTAATTATAATTCTTTGTGGCCATTATAAACGAAGGAGACCATATCCTCTCTCTCAAGCATCCTAAAGCCACGGTAAACCAATTGTTAATACCATTGCAACATGGCACATAATTACAAATAGAGACTGCCTTCTAAAAGCATCCTATTAAAGAAAGTGTTGTATGGTACCACAATGAGAATCACTAACTACAGACCTTAAATGAAGTCTTTTGACTATTTGCCTTCTGAGGAATTTCACTAATATCCTACTGTTTTTCAAGCAATTAAAATGCAAATAAACATTTAAGGGTACTAGATTGGGAGCCTAGATTTCAAAAGGATATCACTCTATATTCACTGAAGCTGCTTAGTTTCTTTTAATTGAATGCTTCTTTGTAGATGCACCTTCTGATTAATACTATTCGATTCAGACAGTCTTTTTATTGGCAGATAGACCTTTTGTTTCTGTGTTTATCATGCTAACATCTGATTCTTCCCCCTATTATGGTTGACAAGAAGTGTTCATTAAAAAAATGTGAAATTGTGCTGTGCATCATCTCAAAGTTGCAGATTTAAAATCCTAATGTTAGGTTTAAGAAATCTCTCCGGGATGCATTGAAGAAAGAGGCATTGGTGTTTGCTTCCAGATAAAGAAATAGCAGCAAGTTACTGTTTCATCGTTTTCATCAACTAACTCTTCACCCATGAATAAATGTATGATGAAGTACATTAATCTGTGAAAAAGGACTTCTTAACAAAGAGATATCCAGATGGTGCTATGTCAATCTAAATGCTCCTAATGGAATTATGTGATGCTTCTGCAACTGATGTCAAGGTATTTCATCTCATCTTGTCTGCAAATAGGCTGGTATTATCTCAGACTATAATTATAAAAGCTACCATAATTGTTCAAAGAGCTGATAATGATAAAATTCCTTTCATAACTCTCAGAATTGATAACAGAGAAACTTGCATTTCATGATATTTGTCAGAAAATGATATTGCAGATCAAGTACAATCCTCATATATAGTTTCATTTTATCTTTATTTCCCTACACAGTGATACAGGAGACACAGAAAGACATACTATCACATAGGATGTTTTATATTAAAATGTAACAAGAAAAAAGATTTAGCATCTTTTTTTCTCATTCTCTTCTCAATACAGATCTCTCCCTATCATCTCTAATATTCTCCAGTTAGAAGAAGTAGACATGTGATTATAAGATTTATCAATAGATTGGGAGGTCAGAAGTGGTACATTGAGCCTGGGTCTCTCAAGCAAATTTTCATGAGACTAGAGATGAGCCATTGGATCTGAGATTAGTTCCTCCATATTTGTATCAGCAAAGGAGAATAGTTTGTCAGAAGTTAGCTAATTACAGATGTATTGGAAAGGGGGTAAAAATGGCAAACAGTTCACATCCTGTTCAAATCACTGAATGGCTTTGTTTACACGTAAGTTGAGGTTGAACATCTATAACCAGATTTTCAAGGCCATGAAAGGATCAGAATATGCCACCCCAAGATATGTCATTTTGGCATAAAGATTGTTTTGAGCTAAAGACAATTGAGAATCAACAGATGCAAGAAGAATTCTCTGCCTTCCCTTAATTGCCTAAAGCAGGGTATAAATTTCCCTTTGTGAAGGTTAACTCTGTACAAGGAAAATAAGAGCACTGTTATCACCGGAGATGGAGTCAACACTGAGATTAGATAACATAAAAAGACCTTACTAACATAATCCTTATCTTCCATGAGATCCCCCACGTTTCCTAGTCACTTTCCGTGGTTTATCATCCCTTGAAGTAAGTCCCCAAGTATAACCACTTTTGAGTTTCGTTTTTTTCTATGAACTTTTGTGCACATAAAATATTAATAAAAATTGTTTGCCTTTTTCTCTTGTTAATCTGTCCTTTGTCAGTTAAATTCACAGGCCCCAATGTAGTAAACCCAAGAGGGTAGAGGAAAGATTTTCCTCCCCAACAGCCATATACTTACTATCTAATCACCTATAGTGTCTTCAAATTCACCACTTATAACTCACTCACTCCAATCCGCTGCTCTAGTCAACACAGCCTACTGGTGTCCTGCCATTTCTTGCCTGCTGTCTGGGTAGCCTGTAAATTTTAACTCCTCTATTTTACCTGTGCTTCTTCCTTTGTCTGGCATGCCCTCCATCTGAATCTTTCAAATTGTAGTTTAAATATAAGTCCTTCATGAGGCTTTCCCTGCCTCCTCTATACAGAATGACTCAGTTTTCTGAGTACCAACAGGAGACTTGGTCATTTCAACTCATTTACACATGACATGTGTTGCCTTGTAGCATTGTTTTTCACATGAGCCTCTTCATTTTATATTCCTGGAAATCAGCAGCCATGCTTTACAGTTCTGTATGCCCAGGGTTTGTACAGAATCCAAAACTCAGATGGTATTCAGTAAACATTCAGTACAAGTGAATACCAGTTGATTCGCCACATTAGCCCCATTAGTTTAAAAATTGGATGCCCTTGACTTTCTAAAGCATTACTCAGAGACTGTTTGAAAAGACAGAGATTTTAGCATTATGGTAGGTCCAGAATATTGTACTGATAGAGCAGAATATGTCACATTACCTAAGCTGATGATTGGTATGAAATGGGTCTGTAAGATAAAATGTGTGCCTGACTCTTATAGCCATCAATTCATAAAATTATAAGATATTAATATAAGTTGTTTATAACATGTAAATTAACATCATGAAGTGCTCTGAGGATATTTTTCGTTCATTTATTCATTTGCTTATCCACTTATTTGATAAGCATTTATTGGGCACTATTTCTAGGGCTGGGAATATAAGGTTGTCGTAGACCCTCCCTTTGAGGAACTCAGTCTGAGTCAGTCTGGAGCCAGGTTTAACTTTTATTTTCAGTGCAAATATAGTTAAAAATGATGTTGAGGTAGAGCTTCAAGACTATATCTTTAAACAAAAAGACAAGAGAAAACCCACTTGACTGGCACAAGAAGGACTACCAAGATATAATCAGCAAATCTGAGAGGAAATGCTTCTCAAAAATAAATGAATATAATGACTGCACATGTTGGAAACAAGAGGAAATTCATTCATTAATTCAGGCTTATTGAATGCCTATAAAGAGCAAAGCACTGTGTCATCTACTAGTTGGGAATGAAGCAGGGTTCTGTCTGGGTAGCAATAACATCCTAGTGGTAAATATACACATAATTACTCAATTATTTAATAGCAATTATGAAAAGTACTATGACACAGATATATTGGTTGTTATGGATTCATACAAAATGGGGGTGTTGGTTGGCTAGGGAGTTGTGGTTGAGATCTTAAAAACAAGAGTAGGGGTTAGATAGGTATGTGAAGGTGAGAGGATGGTAAGAGCATTCCAAACCAAAGGAAGAATGTGTGTCCAAGGGAGGAAGGAAACTGGCCTATTCTATGTTAACTGGATTTCTGTCACTGCTGCCAGTTCCATTTTCATTCTAGAGATCACCAGATGGGTAAGAAGTTTGCTGAAGCAAATCACTATGAGGTGTTTGTCTCATGAGGCCATTCCAGGGAATAACGTTTTTGAAATGAATAAAAATAAAAGTTGAACGTAGGCATTTGCTTTATTGCCTTAATTCACAACCTGGCTTAGTCACACTTGCTTTGGGAACCATAATTTTGAATTTCTGGACTTGAATGCATTTTAAAAATTCTCTTCACAAATGGAAGGTGGGAAAAAGAAAAGTGTTAGATGTAAGAGCCAGACACACAAATAGCTGCTTGAGAGGGAGCATGACTTAGTGTCTCTGAGGGAACTAAACTCAGTTCTCAGAATCATGTTTAAAATATCAGTTGTGACACAATGTTAAGCTAACCCAGAAGAAAAAGTACTGGGTTCTTTCACTGCCTGGGCCATATATTGGCCCAAAGTGTCTTTTTTGCCACAATTCTTTTTAAAACTTCATTCTTAGAAGTAGAGAAAAACTAGGAATAGAAAACTGGAATACATTTTAAGAACATAATCTGAAGAAATTATACTTTATAAATAAAATCTATAAATTTAGACTAGACATATGAAAAGTAAATTCATGGACAGAGACTGTCCATAATGACATTGGATTCCATATAAAATTCATTCAAGTAATAAATCAACTTAGATTCATCTGAACAAAACTTTAGCCCAAAATATTGACATAATATTATTAATCACAATATTTATAGCCTGCAACAAATTATCTACAGAATATTTTAGTACCACACCTAAGACATATAATCATTACTGATGCTATTAAAATGTTTCATGTTTTTCTACATCTCATTAAAATATTTCATAATAAAATTATAAATAGAGTATAGTCTCATCAAATTATTAAGGCCTCCATTTCTCTGTATCAATATAAATATGTATTTAATTTCTCAAATTGCATTTAAACTAATATAGTTGCTTTTAAAAATATTTTTCTCAAATTCTGTAACACAGTAGCCAGCTTTAAAACATTTGAAATTTTATGCATAGTTAAAATTCTACAGATTACATCAAGCTTTAATCATAGCATTAGGCTGCACAGAGAAAACCTTTTGGCTATTAAATGATAAATCATAAGCCATTATAATAAACCATTTATAGTGTAAAGAAAAAAACTAAAATATTATTTAAATATTAAATTTTTGAAAAAATATTCTTTTATAAATCAAAATATGAAAATGCTTCATCCACCCATTCTTTCGACAAGTATCTACAAAGCACCTATTCTGAATGTTGGAAATGTAGATAGTAGTGATCCTTTTCATATCACAAAAGTGCCCGGTCTAGTGGGGAGACAGGCAGGTCTACTTGAAAATGCTAAGATAATTGCCATAGTGACCTAATACAAAATCTGTTGGCAGAGTCAAGTGCATTCTACCTGTCCCTGGGAATCCAGGAAGGCTTCCCAACGTGGGAGGAAGTGTTTTAATTTTAAATTGAGGATGATGATTAGCAAGAATTTCTTAGGCAGACTAAGAAAGAAAGGCCATTCCACGTGGAGAGACTGCACTCTACATAATGATGGAGGAATGACAGAGTATGTAAATTCAAAAAGCTAAATGTGTCAGTATGTGCCAGGGTTTTGAAGAGAGAAGGTGGGAGAGTTGGTATAGGAGAAAAGACAGAAATCCAGATGCTAAAGTTAATACTATGTGCTTTGAGTTTCTCCAGACATACTACTTAAGAAACAGATGGAAGTGCGGTTAGTTTATTTTCTACATAACTCAGAAAATATTCTTAGGAGAGTGAGGAAAGTAGGTAGGAAGGAAGATGGATAATTACACATTTATTATCAAGCTTGTTAACATTCAATCTCCTTAATCCTACTGGGGAACTCAGAAGGCAGTGTAAAATACAGGCTTCAGAGACATCCCACTCAAACAGGCAAATGGGGCCACAGTATTATTTATACACCAATTGCCTTTGGTCACTTATTGAGAGCAAGTATTAATTCACTGATACTTCCAACCTACCACACAAGGCAGCAAAGCAGCCTCCAGGGGCTAAATAAAGTCATAAGGCAGAGAAATGCAAGTACTGGGAGTTAAAAGTTCATCTCTGTGCACTTAAGCAGTAAGTACAAGGCATAGGGCACCAACAGCGTCATGCAATTAAACTTCCATTTTGTTTGTAAATCACGGGATGCTTATAGAAGGCATCATGTGGGAGAGGTTTGCCGTGGCTTCCTGAAGTCAAACAGCCTGAGTTGAGTCCTGACCCTGTCTGTCATTCATTAATTGCGTGAACTTGAGAAAGTTGGTTAACTTCTGTATGCCTTAGTTTTCTCATCTGGAAAATGGAGATAGCTACCTCATAGGGTTGAGATTAGCGTAGATTGAATGAATCTCTAAGACAGTGAGAATAGTGAAGCATATAATAAATGCCCAGGAAATGAGGATTATTATTATAATAAAATGATCAAGAGATTTTGAGCATGAGAAGCCATGATCAGATTTTGTGTTCAAGGAGTCATACTGAGAGTACAGTGTAGAGGATAGTGATGACAGAGGATTGAATTTAGGTAATTCCATTATGAGGGAAAGAAAAGAATAAACTAATACGACATTTTAAGAGTGACATTTGATTGTTTGCAACTGGGTTTTTTGACATGTGCAAGAGATTAGATAGAACAGATTTGGAGGAAGTTAACAAGTCCAGCTTCGAACAAAGTTGATTCTACCCTCTCTTCCCAAAAATCAAAATATCTGTCAGTGTGGAACTCTAAGAAGATATGTTAATAATTAATTTAGGACACAAGGATATTGTTGAAGACATTTTATGAGCAATTATATTCAAAGAGAAAAATATACACTCCGTTTCCTCAATGAGGAGCCAGGAGATAAGCCCTTATTTCATGTTATGGCATAAAAAGTCACACTATTTAAAGAAAAAAGGTGGTGAAAACCTATGGAACTGTAAAATTATGTAATGGCAAAAGGTATCACATGCTCTATTATACAAATATTTCAAAGATTTTATTTTTGTAAAATTCTGACATATCTCTGACAACATGGAATCAATCATTTCTAGTTTATATTACATAAAAAGCTCTCAAAATTCTCTAGTTGCTGTGTCTCTTAGTAACTTTGCTACTTTACTCAATAGTAATCTTTTTCTTTTTGCTTGTCTCAATTCATAGGTAATGAACTCAAGAGAACATTAGATATAGAAATTACAAAGTTGGAATGCCATTGTATTTTTTGAAAATCCCTTTAGACTTGGGGTAAAGTAATAATAGCCTTGGTTTGTTTACTGCATTTCTTGGTTATGTTTTGTTTCATGTGATATATTTGGTGAAGGAGACACTGCAATAAAGAAAGAGCATGGTGGTAGGAAGTTAGTCCATCATTATTTTGTTGACAAGAGTATTCTTCTACTTAAAACAAAGGAGCTATGTTGGATAATCCCTTTCATTTGCAAAAATTTTAAGTCTAAGGGATCTAATGAAAATGGGGAGGCAAGCTGGAATTAAAACTTTGGCTCCATCACTTTAACTTATTCACTTTATTATTCTAAATCGTTTTTCTCCTTGTAATTTCAATGATATACACATTTAAGTTTAACTGTCATTTAAAATAAAGCAACTTGCTAAAAGAATGAATCAAAGATGCCTTGTAATTATGTCTTATAATGATTCACAAAGCATAGTCCAGCTTTATATCATAGTCGAAATAATTATGATTATAGAATGAATGTTAAAAGCCTTTGTTTTCTTTGGCATTAATTTTTCAGTTGAAAATAAAAATAGTACTTGTCCTGTAAAAATACTGATGTAGGAGAGACTAAATACCCCACTTAGCATTTTTATGATTTCAATCTTCCTTACAGTCTTTGGAAGATGAACTTGAGGTTGGGAAGATTGAAACTATGGAGAAACTTAAGATTTAAAAACATGTATGTAAGTGTTAGTTTTATAAAGTTAAATTATTGGTATTGAACTTTTGATGAATTGGACAATATATACAGAAAGATAGGTGTAGAATATGGAATTTTATTCCACATTCAATGCAGTCTATCCTCTCCCTTTACACGTTTCACCCAGTCATGCTTCTCAACACCCTGAAATCCACCAGGTAAACACAATACTTATGTTAATGAACTCACAAGGGGTGTTCATTGCTGTTGGCCACAGAGAAAGACAATTACTGAGACAACAATGATTGTCAAAGAAGAAAGGATTTATTGCAGGAGACTCATCAACTGAGAGGTGGGAGATATGGACTATGGACTGCCTCAAGTCCACCTCCATGACCAAGAGGGTTAGAGGGTTTTCTGGAGGTGAAATGGATAATGCATGAGGGGAATGAGCATCACTACATGTTTGGGGTGGAGTGCAGGGAATGCAAGCGCAGTGAGAAATCATGCTATTAATAGTACATACATCCCATGATCAAAAAATAGCAGATAAATCCCTCCCAGGGTGGAGATTTTAGTAGTATAATGAGCTAGGGGTTAACATTGGTCATTCTTGCAGGTGGGAAGCAGGGAATAGGCTGCTCAGTGGGTCCTTAGGCATGATCTGCCTTGAGGTGTTGCTTATCTTGTGTTCTCTGGACAAACAGATGGTGTAAGGCTTTGCATAATAGTTATCTTGTGGCTACAAGGAGATTCTGCTGTTTCTGGGAGAAAAAACTCAAAAGGAATGCATCAGTACAACAGAAAGTTACAAAGCTTTGGTCAGCAAATCTTACTGAGTCTGCTAAGCTCTCTGTCTTTTTTTTTTTTTTTTTTTTGCCTCCTTTGAAACTTCAGTTGCTAAGTTGCTGGTGTTCAGATAACATTTATTGTCTATGGTATCAACAATTCAAGGCCACTTAGAGCAGCCAGCTCTGGCCACAGTGTGCCATTTTTTGATCATGGGATACATGCACTAGCATGATTTCTCACTGCACTTGTGTGCCCTGTACCCAACCCCAAACATGTAATGATGCTCACTCCTCCCATACATTATTCATTTCACCTCCAGAAAAAAACCCTGACCCTGTTGGTCAGGGAGGTGGATTTGAGTCAGTCCATAATTCCTACCTCCCAGTTGATGAGTCTCTTGCAATAAATCCTTTCTTCTTTGACAATCATCGTTGTCTCAGTAATTGGCTTTCTGTGTGGCCAGCAACAGTGAATACCCCTTGTGGTGGGTTCGTTAACACTTATACACCTAACATTAGGCATTCCTTTGTTTATTTACTTCCCATATATATCTCCAGCTGTACACACCTTTTCCAAAAGAATAATTCATAATAATCAATATATTATCAAGAAAACAAAGCAGAATGTAGAAAGTCTTGGCATGTTATTGCACATCCATACATATCTATATTCTAAAGCAATAGTTTACAAATTACTTTTCAATCTTACATAAACCACAATACAGAATAGATAAAGATAAATATTTTGTTATTAGAAATGTTATACTCTGGGAGGCCGAGGCGGGCGGATCGTTCTGAGCTCAGGAGTTTGAGACCAGCCTGAGCAAGAGCGAGACCCCGTCTCTACCAAAAATAGAAAGAAATTAATTGGACAGCTAAAAAATATATAGAAAAAAAAAGAAATTAGCCGGGCATGGTGGCACATGCCTGTAGTCCCAGCTACTCGGGAGGCTGAGACAGTAGGATTGCTCAAGCCCAGGAGTTTGAGGTTGCTGTGAGCTAGGCTGACGCCACGGCACTCGCCCCAGGCAAGAGAGTGAGACTCTGTCTCAAAAAAA
>RJWJ010042273.1:0-13121 GCA_004363605.1 Indri indri | reverse complement strand
GCCATGTATTTGCATTTCTATTAATATAATTGCTCAGTTTTATTCTCTCAGCTTACAATGTCCTTCCTTCACTCCCCTGTCTTAGTAAACCCCATCCATCATTCAAAGTCCATCTCAATAGTACTTATTCTCTATTATATCGCTTTCTTGCTCAAAATAAAATGCAAACACTTTCCAGTGGCCTACAAAACCTTCACTCCTCACTCCCAGCTGGCCTCTACAACCTCATTTCTAAGACTCTCTTCATCATTCATACTCAAAATCATGATGGGGTTCTTTTTTTGTATCACTCATGGCTAGTTCATTCCTGCCAGAATTTTGTACTGGCATTCCTTTCATTAAGTACTCAGCTAAAAGATGCTCAGCTTTTCTGTAGTTAGGGAGATACAGATTAAACATAGAATGGGATAAAAATTATTCACCTGTTACAAAAAAACATAATGTATTGCCAAAGATTTGGTGAAATTCATGGAAGTCAATTTGGCAATATCTATTAAAATAAAGTATGTCCATATCCTCCTAATCTGGCTTGCCACATATCAGTATCCAGCCTAAAAATAGTTATTCGTATATTAATATATAAAGATTTTTATTCAAACAGTGCTTACAATAGCAAAACAAAACAAAACTAAACTAAACTGATTGGGTAACAAGCTAAATCTCCAACAGGGGAATTGTTAAATTAACCATGGTCCCCATTATACAGAACATTTTAAAAAGCCTATGTACTGATGAGGCAAGATGTCCAGGACATATTACTAATATGAGAAAGGAAGTCTTAGAATAATAAACATATATGAAAATATCAGTGAATCATAAAAACTTAGAACAATAATAATAGCTAATATTTCCTGAGTATTTACTATCAGGTACTGTTCTAAGTGCTTCAAATAACCGAAATAGTTACTCCTCATAATAAGAGATATGTAATATTATCATCCCAATTTTATATTATGAGGAAACTGAGACACAAAAAAGTTAAGTAATTTTCCATGGCCACACTATTGACGAGAAACAAATCTGTCTCCAGAGCCTAACCACATATAATCACAGCTCTATGTTTTCTCATAAGTTTGTACCTAAAAATAAATAAATAAGTAAATAAGCATGCGTGTGTGTGCTTGAATACAAAAATAATGTTTAGATGACCGCTCACTGTGATAGTGTTTCTGCATGGGGAGAGAGGAAGGAGCTGGAATGGAGGGAGAGAAATGGTTAAAGGGACTGTTTTAAAATCTGATTTTAGTCTTTTCACACTGAATTATTTAAAAATTTTATAAGAACGCATTCACATTTTTTTTGTATATTTTGAAACATGACAGCCCAGTGTTATCATGAGGAAAATGAGGAAGGTCATTCTAGAACAAACTGAAGAAGGTGGGACAAAGGATTATTTTGTTTAAACAGTATTTGGAGGCATAGATTTCAAGTAATATGGGAAAAATAAAAATTATGACTATAATTGCCTGGGTAATTCAGGTGAAATGAAGGGATTTTAGCTAAATTACCTAAAAAATTATGGATGTACAAGTACAGTATGTGGGAGCTTCAAAACCACAATTATAACCGGAATGCCACGGAGATTCCATTTGAACAATCATTATTGAATGGTTTTTCTCCTGGTCTCATTAATTTGCTGAAACCTGAGTTTTCCTTTCCTCCATTTCCTCTCAGCTTATTTGTCAGTGCCAGGATATCAGTTACAGGCCTGGCAGATCGTTCGCATTTCAGTGTATATGCTATAAATCCATATCTTCAAGGAATAATGTTTGACTGAGAAATGGTGAGGAAGGATTATGAAATACCTCATGTTTAAAATTTTGCTTTTCATCTAATGGCTCCAGAGATGAAAAACTACAGTGATTTCAATCTTGATAGATGTGAAATTCCATAGAGAGTTACAAATCAGTCAACCTAGGAATTTTTTTGAAAATGAAATGAGCTGGCTTTGAACTTCTTTGGTACAATCACTGTCAATCTTCTCCCTGCCATACCCACCCCAAATAATTTGTTGTAACAAACAGACCTCGCTATTCCCTGCATAACAGAATCATAATGAGATCTGTGTCTTCTCTCACTAAACGGTAAGTTATATTCGCACCTGGTGGCCCTGCCTCTAATTCTGGCCCTTCTAAATCACTCTTCACGTTGCAATCACAGTAATTGAAAATGCAAATTCGATCAAGTAACTCTCTTGTTTAAAATAATTCTGTGTCTATGTATTGCTTAGATACAGCCCTAAGTCACATCCCATGCCCACACGCTGGCAGTTGCCCGAAGAACTTACATAAATGTAAATAAAACCACATTGTTTGGGCCATTTCCTACCACCTTCGAATGACAAGTCCAGGCTCCTTATGATGGCTTATGAGACCTTCCATGACACAGCTCCTGCCCATTCCCCAACCCTACTCTTTAGCTACAAACATGTTTCTTGTATGTTTGTCTATATGTTGTTCCCTCTGCCCAGAATACCATCCATCAGCCTATTCACTCTAACATTTCCATAGATAACAATTTATTCTTTAAAATCCTATTTATATATCGACACCTCTACAAAGGCGGAAGGGGTTGTGTGTTTGCTTTTAAATTCTGAATTATCTGCCAAACCATCTACATTCCCCAATGACAATAACTAGCTGGAACTGTTATAGGGTATTTTTTTCTATAGATTGCCACAGTTCCCACTTGGTTACCTCTACTTACTTATCTAATCTCCCCCTGGACTCTGTAATAGTCAAATGTATCATTCCGAATTCAGGGAGAGCCCTTTGCAAACCACATTTAGTACAGTGTCATTTTCCCTTGGCTTTCAGAGGTAGAAGCCCAAAGACTGCCCGGAATCCTCGACTTCTGTATTTTACTGGATTTCTGAATATGCAGTGACTACTGCCTATGTGGTGGTGAGTTCAGAATGGAAAAGCTGAGTTGAGATGTAAGTGCTGGGTGATCAGCTTGGCTGGGGCTGATGCTAGGAGATCAAATCTTGCACACACCAGCCTTGCAATGATTTAAATTCATGGGCCATCAGAAACACAATTACTACATATATAGACTTTGACTCTAGAATCTAAAATCTCATGCTTTGGTTCATATTCAAAGTCATTTTCTTAAGTCTTAAACTATGTTAATATTTACACAGTTGTTGGTAATAATAGGCACATCTATGAATAGAAAACATGACTTCTCTTGAGGAGTGTTTTAGTGCCTCTGATGGGCTAGATCAGTAATTTACATTTCAGAGTAAAGTTGGCAATGATAAAATAAGCTACTAATGATTCTGTATCTAGGAGAGAAGAGAAAGGACACCACGAAGGGAAGGCCTATGGCTCAATGTGACACACTCTGTAACTTTATTAAAATAGGCCATACCTCATGGCTGAACTTAGAAAGGTGTGGTTCTAGCCTCACAACTGCCAAGACTTAACTGCATTTCCCATATCTCAGACTCAGCAACTAATATTTGAGTTAGAGTTTCACTGTATCACATGAACTTCTCAGCAAGTACTGGTGGCTTATGATGTGTTACATGATTTCCATCTGTATTGGTGTCTTCTTTTTTCAGAATATAATTAAAAACAGAACAGGATCAAAATTGATTATAGAAAATTGTGCAGACCCTTAGCTTGCATTTCATTAGGTTGACTCGTGTAGTTGCAGTATATTAATAGCATTCCAACCTTGCTTAGGCCGATGCCAACAGTCTTTAGACCAACATTAATAAGTTGGAAGAATGTTCTCCCAAGCAAGTTAGGCACTTAAAGGGAATCATTGGCTCCTTCACTAGTGGTTAAAGCAATAACTGGTAATTGTGTTTGATGAGTTCCACAAAGCATAAATGATGCCAGAACCTGAACCAGCATAGAATTTGCAGACAACGCTTTATTCATTTGAGACGAATCACACACTTCTCAGCTAGAGCAGAAGAAGGATCATTACTTGGTTTACATTTCCTGCTTTTGTAAATTAAGATTTTTCAACAGGAAACATGGAAACATGTTTCAGTAGGAAATATGGAGAGGCTCACCTGGGGACTTAATGACAAGGCTGTTTAATAATAATATACGGCAATAATGCTGTTACTGTGAAAACATCAAGTCCTATTTTTGCCAGTGCTGTATTTATTCTTTCTCTTCTTTACCCTAATTACTATTAGCAAAGGTAGTCAGGACAGGTGTTGTTACATCAGTTTTACAGATGTAAAGACATCAAAAATTCCAATGACTTGCCCCTAATCAACCAATTAATAACAGGGATCCAACTGCCTCTGGAATTAGAGTATTCACTAGGGGACTTTTACTGTCTCTTTAAGTAAACAGAAAACAGAGGGAATGACTTAAACAGGGCTGAGAATTTAACTGTATATGCAGGCAAAATTGTATAATAGGAGAATTACCTGACTTAAAGGAAAGGAATGAACAGTTACTGGGTATTTAAAAGATACGCAGCATAATGGCAGACACTCTTACATACTCTCTTTTATTTAACCTTCAGATTAGTCCTGTGAAAAAGGTGTTGCTATTTCTGCTTTACATTTGATAGCATAGAGTCTCAAACAGTAAATGACCACATTCTGTTAGAGTACTCTTGACTCCTGAGAAAACTATAAGAACTTGAAATTTAGTAAGTCCCTTTTAATATGCTGGAAATATAAATTGGCAATAAAGTAAAAGTTTCTAATTTCTATTTAAAGGTAACAATAGAAAGAAGGAAAATTGCTTCTGATGTTGTAATCATGTCAGATCCTAGTCCGGTGATTTAGAAAAAATAATAAACTAAAATAGACAAAAAGTATAATACATTTCATTTCGTAGTGAATAGCCTCAGGAAGTATTGGAAACTCTTGGCATAATCACCAGATTTCAGAATTGATGTACAACATTGAGATTCCTATTGCACTTAAAATAAAATGAAAACTTTTGGGTACCACCTATAAACCCCTGTTGGTTGACTCCCAGTCAACTCTTCAGCCTCATCTTATCCCACTGTCTGTGGCCCAGCTGCCCTGGTCTTCCTTCAACCACTCTTACACGGCCAGTCATGGACTTTCTCACCTTGGGGACTTCACATAAGCTCTTTCTTTTGATGTTGATGGACTTTTCCTTATTTTTATTCTTAGTTTAAATGTCACCCTTCAGAGAGGACATTCCTAATACTGTTAAAAGTAACTCCTCTTGTTCCGTTATATGACTTTTTGTTTTCTTATTCTTTTTTCTCTGTGACGCTCATTGCAGTGTTTAATTATGAGGCAGTATTATATTCTGAAGTTTAAATTTGTACTCTTTGTGTATTTCCCCTCCCCCTCTGCTTCCTTTAGCCTACACCTTGGAAGCAAAAAAGGACTCAAGGCTGAAAGCCTTTGACTATAAGCAGAAAGAGAGAGTTGCATGTTTTCATATCAGTTTTTTTTTTTCTTCATCTAAGACTAGATAAAATTGGGGCTGGAGAAAGGAGGAAGAGTCTGAAGGGCTTTACCGACCAGCTAGGGAGAAGTAAAATGAGCAAAGTGCCAAAGTGGAGGGGCAAAAAGGAACTTGCGTTGTCAGAACCAGAAGTAAAGTGGAAAATATTCAGCATATGCAGTTCTGAGAGTGTAAAACCAACATGCCCATAGCTTGTGAACTGGTCTCATTCCATAGCCCTGGACACTCGTAAGCACTGTGGATTTATGATATTTAAACATCGTAGAAGGCTGGAGAAGCTCCTAAAGATACCAGGTCCTATTCCCTGGAACCTGTAGATGTTACCATATATAGAAAAAAGATCTTTTCAGATATGAGCAGGTTAGGAGCTTGAGTTGGGGAGATTATCCTGCATTATCTCAGTGGGTCCTAAATGCAACCACAAGTATCCTTATAAGAGGGAAGTAGAGGGAGATTGGGAATAGAAGAGAAGAAGATAAAGTTACCATGCAGATAGACATTGGAGTGACATGGCCACAAATCAAAGAATGTCGGCATCCACCAGAAGTTGGAAGAAGCAAGAAGCTGATTCTCCTCTAGCGCCTCGAGAGAGAGCGCAGCCCAGCTGACACCTTGGTTTTGGGCCGGTAAAACTGATTTGGGACTTCTGGTCTCCAGGAATGCGAGATAATAAATTTCTGTTTTACATCATCAAGTTTGTGGCAATTTGTTATAGCAGCCATAGGCAACTAATACATGGACTGAATAATCTCATTCCTCTGACCGATGTGGAACTGAACAGAATCATTGGAGGCATTTCTCTCAGGCTGGGATAACTGGTGGATAGATCATCACTGTTACATAAACATTTATGTGCATACATTTATTATTAGCATCATCATCATCATATTCTTACTCTCTACCAGGCAGAAAGTTCCATGAGGGTTATGAACATTTCTGGATTTTTTAGTTTTTAATTATTATGGGTACATAATAGTTGTATCTCTTTATAGGGTACATGTGATGTTTTGATACAGGCATATAATGTGAATTAATCAAATCTGGGTAATTGGGGTATCCACTGACTCAGACATTCACCATTTCCTTGTGTTAGAACCTTTCTGTTTCGTTCACCACTCTATATCCAGGGCTTAGCTCCATAGTGGGCACGTAATAATTGCTCTACAAATAATTGTTGCATGAATGAAAAACTTTGCTAAAATACCAGCACAAAAATGAGGAAAACATAAACAAAATGGTAAAAATAACTATGAAAAAGACTGTACCCAGTAACTAAATTGAATAGTCAATTGAAACAACACATGGTAAAAATAACTATGGGAAAGACTGCTCTGGTAACAAAACTAAGTAGTCAAATGCCCCATTATCAGCAATCTAAATAAAGATTTAGGTCAGTCTGATCCCATGTATGGCGATGCTTCCCTCATCTAGAGACCTGTACTTTCGCATCAACTAAGTGTGAGTGCATTCTGATCAACTATGTGTGTTCCGGCATTAATATGTTTTCAGTCAGTTTTATCAGCACTATCCTGGTGTATGCTCAAAGCTCAAGTTGGTCTATTAAGGGGTGAGAGCCAATGCACCTGGTGCTGAAATCACAGGGTGGGAATATAGCAGTTCAAGTCTGTGAGCTATTGTTACCTGTTCTATTGGGATAGCTCAATATTTCCCTGTTCTGCTTCATAAATTAAAAGTTCTGTTATCATGAGCCAACTCAGAAGGAAGGGGACTAGAGCACTGTCTGCTCAGCGTTGCAAAATGATCATGCTGCGTCGTTTGTGCCCTTCTGAAAGTGACTGGGATAAAACAACATAATTGTACTTCTCTTGGCTCCTTCACAAATGAGTGAAGTGTCACATGATGTCATCCCAAGAACAAAAATTTTCAGCACTTAGCTGAAATTCCAGCTTGCACTCCTATTTAATTATAACCCAAACAATCTCCTACTCAGCTGCTGAGAAAGGTAAAGAATCTGCTAACTACTTCTAGGCAAAGAGAGGATGTGAGAATAGCTTTACTTGAGGCCTCTTAGCCCAGAATTAAGCTGGGGATCCTCATGTTAAGCCTATAGAGGAACTGAAGGCAGAGGTTCTGCCTTTCTCCTCTTAGGGCCAAGTGGTTTTAGAGAGTGCTCGTGGACCAGGGCTGTTCAGCCAGCCCAGGCAGCGTGGCTGTTCAGGCAATTCTCTGGTGCTAGTGCAAAGTGGAACGATGGGTTAGGCATGTATGGAACAATTCAAACACACTGGAACCAAAGTCTTTACACTTTCTCAGTATTCTGGGGCATTTGAATTAAAGCAAACTCCTTTTCAAAACATTGCTATCTTCAGACTGGTTCTTAATTTTTTAAAGGTCCAAGTCCCTTATGAGCAGCTGAGAAAAACAACTCTCTGTCCACCAAAAATTCACTTACACAAATCCATAAAGATTAAGAAAACTTGATCTTTCCTACATCATACGTGAAAGTACTAATTTATTAATGGAGAAGATATTATATTTATTGACCTTAAATTATGATTAATAAGGTCAGACTTCCTGAGTTAGGATATCCAGCTCTCCCATTTAAGTAGCTGTATGAGCTTGGGCAAGTTACTTTATCTTTCTCTTCCTCAGTTTCCTCATTTGCAAAAAAATGAGAGCGATAATTATAGTACCTACCACAGAATATAACAGGGAAATAAGAAACTCATTATGTAGCGTGCTTACAGCAGTGCCTGGCATTCAGCAAATATTTATGGAGCCTTGACTATATGTAGGAACTGTTCTAAGACTGGAGATAAGGCAATGAACAAAAATTACTGCCATCAATGGAGCACACATTTTATTGTGGTACTTAAATTTTCATAGAAATCTTGCAGTGTATTTCATAGCAATTAAAAATGATTTTGTTTGTGTTTCCTCTTTGTTCGGACAATAGATAAATAAGATCTTAATACTGATTTCCCCTCTGGGATGCTATAGCTTTGCACAGTTCAAATCTGGAATTCCAATTTTTGTTTCCTCTTCATCCTACACCTGACAGCCATTTTGCAAACATAATTTGGGCCGTGAGTACTCACCCTTAACTTGGTATTTATAAAATCAGAAAAAAAAAAGCCAGATTCCAGGAAAACAATTTATTCTGTTCCATACCTAAACTTTTATTCATTCATCTGTTATGCTTAAAAATTAATTAGCAATGTGCACACACTGTATCGACAGCTTTATTTAATTTTAACTGCAGAGCTAGGCAAATTTAATTGCAATTTGCTCTAAAACAATGTTTGGATTTCAGAAGCTAATGAAGGCCTCTTTTCCATGTAGCATATTTTTAAAGTTCTAATGCTTGTATTTTATAATACCTTTCTGTCCTCTGCCTTCTCTCTCATCAGTACCAGTAGGATATCATAATTGGGTTAATTCTTTTGGACTTTCTGCCTTTTAAAAAAATATGAAATAATCGTAGATTTAAAGGAATTTGAAAGAATGTACAGGGATGTCCCTTGCACCCTTTACCCAGCTTCCCCCAATATTAACATCTTGTAAAACTAAAGCATAACATTAAAACCAGTAAATTGGCTTTGGTACAATCCATGGAGCTTATTCATATTTTACTGGGGTTGTTTTTTAAAATCACCAGTTATTACACTTGGTAATCATCAGCTATGATTGCAGTAAAAGTTGAAATTTATTTTATGTGTGTCTATTTGGGTGTGAACCTGTGTGTGCATTTGTGTGTGTAAGACAAAGAGAGAAAGAGAGCGAGAGAGAGAGAGAAAGAGAGGGAAAGAGAGAGAGAGGGAGGGAACACTCTGGCCCTACCCATTTCATGAGACAGTTTTTTTCCTTTTGAAGAACAAACAGGAGAATACTGTGTAAATACTGATAACAAACTGTAAAGTACTAAATAAATAAAAAGTATATTGTAGTAGATTTCTAATCTTTCCATTCAGGAAAAAATGTCTCATGAATGGGGTACACAGAACATGGGTAGAGCCTACTTATCTGCCTCACAGTATAAGGTGGTGTGTATTTGTATGGAGGGTTATATAGTGGTCTCAGCAAAATTCCATTTGAAGACATAGAATCACTTAGTCATGAACTTAAAATGGACCTTGGGGCCAACTGTTCAACCCTCTACATGGTACACATACTTTGAAACACTCAGGTGGTTTTCTGATCTCTGCTTAAAACTTCCTATGATGGACATGTACTGCATTGATTTAGTCTTTCTCCATGTAGAGAGCTTTAAGAGTTTAAAAGCTCTTTATTACAGTAAGGTGAAATCTGCCTCCCCGGTGACTTTAAACCATCGGTCTTGGTTCCCTCATTGCACGATGGAGGACAGCTGAAGACAGTCATCATCCCCCTAAATATTCTCTTCTCCACCTTAAACAGCTCAACATGTTCCTTGCCTAAAGATTGCTCATCTCTGCATGAGTTTATTGTTCTTTACAAGGATGGAACCAGGATCAGAGCGCGACAGAGTGTGAGCTGAACAGCACACTCAAGAGTAGGACCGGCCGGGCACAGTGGCTCACATCTATAATCCTAGCACTCTGGGAGGCCAAGGCGGGTAGATTGTTTGAGCTCAAGAGTTCGAGACCAGCCTGAGCAAGAGCAAGACCCCGTCTCTACTAAAAATAGAAAAAAATTAGCTGGACAACTAAAAATATATAGAAAAATTAGCCAGGCGTGATGGCACATGCCTGCAATCCCAGCTACTTGGGAAGCTGAGGCAGGAGGATTGCTTGAGCCCAGGAGTTTGAGGTTGCTGTGAGCTAGGCTCTCTAGCTAGATGCCACAGCACTCTAGCCTGGGCAACAGAGTGAGACTTCGTCTGAAAAAAAACAAAAAAGAATTGAACCAATCTCTTTCCATATTCTGTACAAGATGTTTGTATCAATGGTTCTCTAATCACATTAGCCTTATTTTTTGCCCCTCTCCCTCAACTTGCCTTATATTTCTCTTGAAAGCAACTAAAATTCCCCATGATTTTTTCCCCAGGCTCTGGCATTTAGCGATTGCTCCTTGATTCTGCACACGTGTAGCTAGTTTTCTGGGCATAAGAGCAGGATTTCATGTAGATTCTTACTAAAGTAGGCCTACTGCATCATTCTATTGAGATTTTTCATATCCTGGCTCTATGACTAAATATATATTTACTGTCCCTGTTGGCTCTACATTGGCTGCAAGCTTTATAAACAGTCCTTTAGTCCTTCCTCAAAATTGCTGAGAAAACACTTGAGCATAAAAGGGTGAAAAGGGGATATTAGAAAGCTATAAATTATAACGGTAACATTTTGACCTCCTATTGATGCTAAATTTTAATTCACCACTCAGCTGTAAGTTTTCACTGAGGGCTGACATAAGAAGTAGCCATACACAAAAGGCCTCTGTATTTTCTGTAAAATTATATTAGGTGATTCAATGTCTCATTTGCAAAAATCTCATGAAAAATTTCTCCTGGAACCTAGTGATAGAAAAAATTTTCTCTCCCAGTTGAGCTGGTATGAGTTCCCTTCTGTTTTGACTTCTAAGAAGCTAAGATAAAAAATCAATTACTCAACTGCTGTACCTTTTTTTAATTTCTATTTATTGATTTCCCCCTTTCTATCCCACTTTATTACCTAACATTCCATGTTAACAGTTTTGTATTAACATATTTTACTTTTTATCAGACCATCAGGACATATCCTTTCTAAATGCGGGCAGGATATGAAAACATTCAAGTAAACAAACAAAGATAATCAGGACATTTCAGGTGTCTTTTCAGATGTGTAAAGGTCCATGGAATAATTTTTTTACTTTATAAGTGGGATACTTGGAAATTTTCCCCCGAGAACTTGTACTAAAGTAGTTAAGGTTTGCTTCAGTCCTCTAATTCACTTCTTTCAAAAATTTGTTCTCAGTTTAGAAGGATATGTTCTGAAAATCTTCCATATTTAATCTTCCCAAATGGTACCTTATTTCAAAGTAGAAATAGAAATCATTCAATCATTTGCTAATCTTTTCTTTTTTTGGCCCTTTCATTACAGAATAATTTTTTTCTATTAAACGCTGCTACCTGCCTGGAATTATTCATACTGAAAAGACCTCTGGACTCAGCGTTAGAAGCCCAGGGTTGAGGAATTGGATTAGCTACTTTTTATATGACTATGAACGAGTCACTGGGTCATGAAGTTTCTCATTCACAGAACATCTGTACATATTGGACACTGTTAAAATGTACCTAACTTACTTTTAAACACTTTACAATAGGCAGTTTGTAATACATAGTTTGATTATATGGATGTACGGTATTTTAAGCTCCAGCTTTAAGAGCTTAGTAAAGTAAACGAGTCTGGAGTGGTTAGCTAGCATTATCTCAGAAAGGCAACACTCAAGAGGTAGCCATTATAAGAGCGTTTGTGACACCTATGTTGACAAATAACTGATGCTTTACTTATTAGCAAAAATGTGTCAGAAATAGATTTTATTTGGTGAAATTAGTGGGCCATTAACTAGCACAATAAATGTTATAAATTGAACTTAACTGGTAACATTAAAGGTTTTAAATATATGTGGAATATTAAAGTCTTTTAGAGACATTCCTTATCTTTGCATGAACAGAGTATGAAAATCTTATGGAGGCCCAGAGCCTATACCGTAAGATTGTTGCTAAAAGTTTGACCACTGAACCATGCTATTTTCAACTGTCAGTTTAATAGGATTTCTGGATGTCTGATGCTGAATATAAGGGTAACAAAATCCTGGCCCTGGGAATGTTGTCTCACCTGCCTCAAGTGAACCTTTTCCCCAAGGTTATGATTAGAACACCTGAATGGACAGAGATCCAGGATTTCATCAAATTTGTGGAAGAGATTGTGTGAGTTGATTACTGCCTTCTTGCTAACAAATGTTGCTTTATACAATTATAATTACTATTAATATATTTTGGATTTTTTATACTTTTCATAGTATTTTAAAATCTATATCTTCTTTTGATCTACCTAATATATTCAGAGAAATCATAAATTCATACTCTGAGGTGTAGATTACTATGTGACAATTGTGTGGCCTAGCTCTAAAGCCTTCTAGACCAGAAAGTTCAACTCTGAAATTATCAGTTGACATCCTTTGAAAAAAGTCATAGTTATCTAAAGGTCAATAAAAAAGCTTATCTCAAAGCATTATTACATAGAAAAAAGTAAATAGTAATTGGAATGCTGAAGCGATATAAAATATTCATGGGATGATAATTTTGATATGCATTAGAGAACAACAGAGTTGAATGAATAGTTTTGGATTCTATAAAACTACAAGTCAGGCTGAAAATAAAAAAAAACAAAGGAACAAAATTCAAGATATAAATACAGAAGAATTCCACTTGATAGTTACCAGTAAAATATCACATTCCAAATACATTTTATGTTGGATATTGTATTCTAAGCATAAATCAATATGGCTGCAAATAACCCAAATCTAGGCAGTAGTTTATACATTAAAATCTTTAAGTTCTTAGAAAAAAGATCTTAGGTTAATAGAAAGATCAAAAAATTGATATGTTCCTGTGTATATTTGTGAAATTTATACTTTTAGGTTATTTATGTTTGATATAAATGAAAGTTATGGGGAGAAAATTATTCATTTCACATGAAGCTATTTCTTTAGCAACTAATTATAACACATAAAGGTAGTGACATCCAAAGAATATGAGGTTATGAAAAAATATACATT
>RJWJ010042272.1:0-13118 GCA_004363605.1 Indri indri | reverse complement strand
TCAACTGCACATCCTGAAGATCAATGTAGACAGTGACGTGTCAAGACATAAATACCATTAAGTTGTTTGAACCTAACTACTTAAAAATAAGGTATTTCCACAAAGAGTGCAATGCGCACCACCCGAAGGATGGACATATTTGAAACTCGGACTTGGGGGGCGGGGGGGGGCAAGGGCAACATACATAACCTAAACATCTGTATCCCCATAATATGCTGAAATAAAAAAAATAAAGTATTTCTTTAGTATAGGGTGCTATGAAACAATTACAAAGACATTAAGGGCATCCTGAATTTAAAGAAAGTCTGTGAAGCTTTACCCTAAGGGAAGGCAGAACCATACACCAAAAAAACCTAAGTCATATTCCACATAGGGAATAACTGTTCACCAAGAAAGAACACCTGCCTTGAAGTATCACATGAGCAAGAAATAAATATCTATTGTCTTGGAGACAATACACATTTTAGTGCCTATTTTTCTACGGTGGTATAGCCTACCTTAACTAATGCATGGCCCCTTCTGGCTTTACAAAATAAACCTGCTTCCCAATGTGTTCCTCTTACTATGAGAGAGAACGTGAAGCGTAATTCATCAACTAGGCATGCTTGGCTCTAAGAAAATATGATATTCAGATAGGACACATTAATTAACTCAACAAATATGCATTGAGCATTACTTTGTCCCAGGTACAGGTATTAGGGATACAAAAATGAATAAAACATGTACCCAGTCCATAATTTTCTCATTTGGTGGCATGGGGGAGACATAATCAAACACAAGTTATACATAAATTATACATAATATAAGTTATACATAACAAGGAATCTGGGCAAGAAGGCACCATTGAAGCTGGGTCTTAAAAAATGTCAAGCTTGTCAGGTCAATGATTGTGTAGAGGCACACCAGGGGGAACAGGTCATGTACAAATGTGTGTACAAGAATGTGAAAGACCTTGGATAAGACCCTCAGTGAGAGACAACCATGAAAAGTATTTGGCAAAGCCAGGGAGGTCAGATGGGAAATCAGAGCCCAGATGATGAAGGGCCTCAAATTCCAGGTTAAGCCTAAACTTGAAACAAGCCAAATGTCATCAACAGGAGAGTATATAAATAATTTGTGTTATACAATACAATAATACTACTCAGCAATAAAAAGGAATGAATTACCAATACACACAACAACACGGATGAACCTCAAAGATGTCCTGCCAAATAGACAAATAAGACTTAATGAAACTGAAAAGTTTCTGCACAGCAAAAGAAATAATCAAAACGGTAAACAGACAAACTACAGAATGGGAGAGAATACTCGCAAATTATGTATCTGACAAAGGACTAATATCCAAAATCTACAAGGCACTCAAACAACTCAGCCAGAAGAAAACAAACAACCCCATTAGAAAGTGGGCAAATGACATGAACAGACATTTTTCAAAAGAAGATATACAAATAGCTAACAAACTTATGAAAAAATGTTCAACATCATTAATCATCAGAGAAATGCAAATTAAAACCACAATGAAATACCATCTTACTCCAATTAGAATGGCAAAACAATAAATACTGGCACAGATGTGGTGAAAAGGAAAGGCTTATACACTATTGGTTGGAATTTAAATTAGTACAACCTCTGTGGAAATCTGTATGAAGATTTTTCAAAGAACTAAAAGTAGCTCTGCCATTCAAACCTGCAATCCCACTACTGGGTATCTACCCAGTGGAAAAGAAATTGTTATATCAAAAAGATAGCTGTACTTGTTTGTTTATTGCAGCACAATTCATAATTGCAAAGATATGGAATCAACCTAAGTGCCTATCAAATGATGAGTGGTTAAAGAAAATGTGGTTTATATTTATCATGGAGTACTACGCAGCCATAAGAAAGAATAAAATCATGTCTTTTGCAACAACATGGAAAAAAACAGAGGCCATCATCCTAAGGGAATTAACTCAGAAACAGAAAAATAAAGGCTGAATGTTCTGACTTGCAAATGGGAGCTAAGCTATGACTACACGAGGACACGCAGAGTGGTATAATGGACACTGGAGACTCAAAGGCGGGGAGGATGGGAGGAGGTGAGGGATGAAAACTTACCTATGGGGTACAACATACATTATGGGGTGATGGGTACACTAAAAGCCCAGATTTCACCACATACAATATATCCATGTAATGGAATCCCACTTGTACCCCTAAATCTATTGAAATAAAAAAAATAAGAACCATAAAAAAAGATGTCCTGCTAAACAAAAAGAAGCCAGGCACAAAACACTATATATGCGATTCCATTTATGGGATGTTCAAGAACATGCAAAACTACTCTATGGTGAAAGAAATCAGAACAGTGATTATATTTGTGGGGGTGAGGGGGGCTGATGGAGAGGAGAAATAAGGGAATTTTAAGGGTGACGGAAATGTTCATCTTGGTAGAGGAGTTGGTTGCAGAGGTATATACATCTGTCAAAAGTCACTGAATTGTACATTTAAGATATGTGCATTTCACCGTATGTAAATTATACTGATTAAAACAAATTCTAAGTTAAGGATTTGGCAGTTGGGGGCTGCAGAAGCTAGTTACATATAAGCTGAATAGTTTTATCCCCAGAGGACTCAGCATTGAGTGCCTTATATAAAGCTAATTTTGGCAGCCATATTTTTCAAATTTTCTTAGCCACAAAACTTTTTTTTTTCAAAATCAAAATATTATTCAGCATTCCAAAATACCAGACCAAAAGGAAGCTGTTCCGTCTGAAGTAGAGATAAGCGAATGAAGGTCCCTCCCTCAGGGCCTCCCCTTCAACTCCACAAGATCCTGAGACACATCCAAAGACCCTTCGGGCCCACAGATCCCAGGCTAAGAACCACCAATCCAAGGGGGCCGGTAGGACTGCTGAATTCAGTTGTGCAGTTGAGCACTGCGCAACTCCAGACTATGATGTGTATCACAGGTGTGGAGGTATGTAGCAGCCCTGGGGGTGGTGCTGATAAAGTGAGAAAGTCAAGCGAACCTGGAAAAGATGATAAATAGTAACTAGGACTCAGCCAGAGCTCCAAGCTCAGGAGGGTGTGGTAAGGCAAACTGATGAACACAGCCCTGTTTAAAGGGGACAGCTGCTACGCACCTCCAGCTGACTGTTGTTATGTGGGAAAATGGGCTTGGCACTGTCAGATCTTCAGATTTTTTTGAGAGAAGCCAAAAATCCATATTTTATATAAAGCCATTCAGTTTTTACATGCTGAAAATTGACTTAATTTTAAAAATACTTTGTGTGACCCAAATCAAACATATCTGCCAGACAAATCAACCCCTAGAAGGCCACCAATTTGCAACTTTTGGTTTAAGACTTTGATCAAATATCATTTCAGCCCCTTTGTGTCCTGGATCCAAGAATCTAAGCTCTCTGCTTTCTGAGCATCCGGAGACTTCACTTACACCTTCCTCCAATTTCCGAGGAATTATGCAATCGGCATTACCAGAAACACAGGCGCAAACCACAACTCAAGGAGCACGGTGAGAGCCACAGGCACTGCATTCTGTGTGTCTGTCCAGCCCTTGGCCAATGATATGCCTGAGTGATCATGAAAGCAGGAATTGTGAGACCGTAGTACACATGTCTCAACCTCAAGCATCTCAGCATAGTCACCATTTAAATGGATAAACAAGATAAAACTGCCTAGTTACAATGCTTACTAGATCATCTGAAGGCAGACTTTTCTTTATAAATAAATACAGAGAAATCAATGCAAATGTTTTGATCTCATGTCTCTTTTACATATATACATATTTTTATTTCAGAATATTACAGGGGTACAAATGTTCAGGTTACATATATTGCCTTTGCCCCACCCAAGTCAGAGCTTCAAGTGTGTCCATCCAACAGATGGTGCACACTGAACCCATTAGGTGTGAAAATACCCACCCCCTCCTCCTCCCCCCACCTGCCCCACACCCAGTGAATGTTATTACCATACGTGCACATAAATGTTGGTCAGTTAATAGCAATTTGATGGTGAGTACATGTGATGCTTGTTTTTCCATTCTTGTGATACTTCACTTAGTAGAATGGGCTCCAGCTCTATCCAGGATAATATAAGAGGTGCCAGATCACCATTGATTTTTGTAGCTGAGTAGTACTCCATGGTATACATACACCACATTCTGTTAATCCACTCATGTATTGGTGGGCACTTGGGTTGTTTCCATCTTAAAACCCTTCTTCCCTAGGACACATCCAAAGACCCTTTACTTTGAGAAATCCTCTGTTGTGGGCAGGTGGAAGCCAAGTAAAGGAGCCACAGAGACCAGGGAGAAATTCAGAAACCAAGCACATCACTTCTGTTGGGCTCAATGCCAGAGAAACATTCAAAAGACACTCATGTTTGGATTTGAGACGTTCCTCCTTAGGCCAATGTCTCTCAAAGTGTGGTCAACAGAACCCCTATCATAGAATCACAGAGAAGCTTCTTAAAAATGCAAATTCCTGAGTCCTACCAGATGCCTATTGAGTCAGAATCTCTATGGATGTGACCGAAGCACTTGCTTTCTCTAAGAAAATATGATATTCAGGGGTGGGTGCAATGGTTCATGCCTATAATCCTAGCACTTTGGGAGGCTGAGGCAGGAGGATCACTTGAGGCCAGGAGCTTGAGAATAGCTTGGGAAACATAGCAAGACCTCATCTCTACAAAAAATTTAAAAATTAAAATTTAAAATAAAAAAAAAATCCTCTGCTCATTTCTGCCTATATTACATTTCCCAAAATACATCACGTGGCCAAGCCCAGCATCCATGGAGTAAGGAAGTACAGTCTTCCAATGAAGAGGGGAAAGAGAATATTTGCTGAACAACGAAGAGTCCTCCACGACCTCCAAAATGTATTCCAAATCCAGCCAGTTCTCTCCATTGCCATTGCTCACAGCCTGGTCCAAGTAAATCACCGTCATCTCTCAACTGGATGTCAACAACAGCCTTCCAACTAGTCTTCCTGCCTCCCTCCAATCTGTTCACATGGCAGCCAACACCATCTTCTTACAGTGCAGATCAGCTCCGGTTGAACTTTCCAATGTCTTCCTATTGCACTCTGGAAAGATCCAAATCCCATATCCTGATCTCTAAGGCCCTACACAAGCTGTGCCATATGTCTCTAGCTCAGGGTGTTTAGCCCAGGACCCCCTGTAGGGCATCCATCTTCATTTTCTCCACTTCCCCCACTAGCTTCATGCTGCAGCCACACTGGCCTTCCTTCAGGTCCCCCTAACTCACCACCGTCTTTTCCATATCTCGGCCATGCCTTCTGCCTGGCTGCCATCCCAGATGTCGTTCTTCACCTGGAACCCCTGCTCTGTTCTTCTTGTGACCTGAGCTTCCTCCTGTTCGCCTTGCAGATCTCAGCTTAAAGTTTCCTTGCTCAGAAAAGGTCTCTGTTACTGCCTAGTCCAAATGGACTCCTCATACTGGGTCTCTTCACATATGTTTATTACAAGTTCAAATGATAAGTGAGTACTTACTGGCTCGATGTGTGCCTCCTGGCTACTGAGTAAACTCATGCAGGCAGGGGCTGCATCTATTTTGCCCACCACCGAGTCCTCAGCATTGGACACGGTGCACAAAGCAGATGCTCGATAATCAGTTGTTGAACAAACACCAAATTGTCTTTTACCGAGCACCTTGGTGCTTTCTGTGTTATTTTATTTCATCGTTATGCCTGCTCTAGGTGTATTAATCCAAGGCAACTGAAGCTCAGAGAGGTAGAATAATGCACCTAAAGTCAAACCATTAGGGAAAAAAAAAAAAAAAACAGAAACCAAATGCAAAGCCAGTTGTGTCTACTTCCAGAGTCCACACAATTATATACGCAGCTGCCTCTAGAGGAAACTCGAAAGTAATTTCTCAGCCCTGTCATGCCCCTGTTCTTTGCAGCCTAACCCAGCCTCAGAAACAAGGAGAAAGTCAACCGCTTGTCTCTGAAGTCAACATATCTAAAGGTGGGCACACGGGAGCCTCACTGAGGGACTGAGGCCCATTCGCCTTTCTACCCAACCCCTACCATAAAATGTGTACTCTCTTTTAGAGAAGGCATATATACACAAACAAAAATGAATTTCTTAAGAATCCGCTATGCAAATGAGAAGTATGTCACAAGGCATTAGAGCCAAATGGGTTGTACAGACAATACTATACTAGAAGGCTTAAATACTCTTTCTGTGCCTCAGTTTCCCCAGTTATGAAATGGGATGATAACACTAGTTCCTACCTCTTAGAGATGCAGGAAGGAATCAATGCATGTGAAGTGTTCAGTTGTAGCCTAGTGCATGGTGAGCACTCAGGAAATATTCACCAACCCTGGAAGGCATGCCCTTTGATAAATGCAAGACGCCACTTGTCATTTTCCAAAAGCAAAAATGACAGTGACACCAGGAGATACTACAGTTACAATAGCGAAGAAGGGAATTCTGTGATAAAATGGCTAGAAACGACTTTTTGTTATGACTGAAAGAACACTGGTCTCTGAGACAGGAAAACTGAGATCTACACCAGATTCTGGCTCTTACCATATGACCTTGGGAAAAGTCTTCCCTTCTATGGAACTTACTTTTCTTGTCTGAAGACAAGAGTGTTAGTAACACTGTTTCTCAAACATATCATTCTCCTACTGCCTTCACAGTTGCTTCTGTGAAATATCTACATACCTCAGATACTGTTACTTATTTAATAATTTTATTTATATTCATTTATTCAACAAATATTTGTTGAGTACCTACTATGTGCCAGGCACTCTTCTAGACAGTGAGGCATGCTATAAATGACTTAAAAAAAAAAACTTAACATCTATTTTATCTATCCTAAGCAATAATATTCATGAACTTACAGAATGGATAAGCTAATCATAGATTTTTTTTTTTTTTGCCTGCTGTACATTAAAATAAATGCATAACTATTAAAAAGAGAAGTATCCATCAAGGTCCACCTATGATCTCTGGCGCTACCATTGATACCAGGTGGATGCTGTTGAACACATGGTCTCAGATAATACCTAAGATTCCTTGCCACTCTTGAAATCTTGCTGTTCTGAATTCCTCTGGAGAGAAGATTGACTCAGCCCATCTTCTCTTCCTTCCCACTCTGATAGAGCCATGAACAGAGTGACGTTAATTGAGTAATTATTCAGCAATTACAAGAACTTTTTTCCTGAGCCTGAGACTAGGGCTTTGTCAGTTTGAGAACAGGCTTCAACTTCTTCGTTCTGTTTTCAATTCACACCCCAAACTTCAGGCACTTTCATCGCCTTCTCTTCAGTAAAATGGGACGTTTGTTTACACCCAGGCAAAGGCGTTTTCATCTTCAAAGAATATTGTCAACTTCCAATGACCTCTCTATCTGACAGGGGAAAGGCTCCAAAAAGCTCATAATCATCCTACTAGACAGCTCGTACTAAACAATATTTAGTAAGTTATGCAGAATGAGTCAAAAATGTATGTTCTGAGTTGCCTTTGAAATACAAAAAAGAGAAGGTTTGAAAGGGAAAACTTTCCCTCCAATCACTTAAAAACCTCGAACATTTCAATAGAAAAATGGGGAAGGGACATGAACTGATAATTCCCAGGAGATGAAATGCAAATAATAAGCATATAAAAAAGGTATTCAACCTCTTAACAATCAAAGAAAATGCCAATTAAAATAACAAGAAAGCAGGGGTTTTGTTTTAAATTAACAAAGGCTTATAACGATAATTTTTTATACTAGCAAGAGGAGGGTGAAATGGGTTCTGCTGTTGGAAGAAAATATTTCTATATATCTGGAAAGCAATTTGGTAATGTGTTTCAATATCCTTCAAAGAAGTTACAATCTCTGAGTCACTAATTCCCTTTCTAGGACTCAGTCCTAAGAAAATCACAGAAGATCTATAGGTGAAACATGTTTGGTTTATTGCACAAGGGTGTTCATGTTGATGGCATATCTAAGAATGAGGTTTCTCAACCACAACACATTGGCATTGGACAATTAGGTCTTTGTTGTGGGGGCCTGTCCTGTGCATTGTAGGATGTTTAGCAGCTTCCCACAGCCACCCACCCGCCTCCAGGAATGACAATCAAAATCGTCTCCAGACATTGCCACGTGTCCCCTCGGAGGGGATCAAAACCTGCGTTAAGAATCACTGACCCAAGAGTAAAATCTTTTCGGTCACTTAAATGTCCAAGTATAACAAAATGGTTTAATAATTTATGATCTGTTGATATGATAGATTATGTATTCATTTAAAATGCTGTTTTTCAGGAGTGTTTGATGACATGGAAACCTAATCATGATAAAATAGTGCGTTGGGGGGGAAAAAGCAAAGAAAAAAATTATTTAAGTAGATGTGAATTCTTAGAAAACAGATCAAAAGGAAATAAAGCAAATGCTTACTGTAATTATCCTTAGGTAGCAGGATAAGAAGCAGTTTTTATTTCCTATTGCAAAACGTCTACTGGTCCTATAAGCTCAGAGAATGGATTTGTTGCCTGAACAACCTGGCTTTAAGTTCCAGCAATGCCACTTTCTAGCTCTTTCCTCATCTTAACTTCTGTATTGCTGTGACTTCATCTACAAAACAGGGAGGACCACGTGCCTATTACAAAGAGTGGAAACGAGTAGGTGGGATGATACACGTTAATTGTGTCGCAAGGTGCCAGCAGGTCGTATTTAGTTAAAGGTTAGTTTTCATGAACAGATACTACTTTTTAAAATATTTCTTTTTCTTAAAACAAAAACAAGTACAAAACACCCAGCCAGAAGGAGCTTGTCTACTTTCTCTGGGGAGAGATCCTGTCTGAGAATGAGTGATCTCTGGTGGCTGGAGACCTGGCACTAGGCAGAACTCTGTTAGTGGTAAAATGAAGGCAGAGATGAAAAACCCACCCGGCAGAAGGGGACAACCTGTGGGGAAACGTTATTTGAATTGGACAGGATGGCGCATGAGCTTGAAGTCAAGAGTACTGACATGTCAACAGCCATGAAGAGTTTAACCGTCTAACAGTTTAAAATACCAATGAAAGGCCTTCCAGAGAGGCACTGGGAATTTGATCTGGAAATGTTACTGTGCCTGCTGTGATCCACCTGGGCTGCAGTGTGGAGGGACAGGAGTCTCAGCGCATCGGAGGAGAATCTGGGTGGTGCCGCTGGGATGTATTGGAGCGGTGGCTTCGAGGTCTTGCTTTCTTGTCCTGAACATTCCTTTGCCTCTTTGTGTCTGATTACGGATGCATTTAAAGAAGCAGAATGGCTTAGTCTCCACAAACAGGAACACTGGAGACCAGCCCCTAGAGGTAAATCCTGGCTTCTTTACACACCAGCTATTGTAACCCTGGGTGAGGTACTGACTTCATGGATCGAAGCCCCCATTTCTGCAAGTGCAGGAAGTGGACAACCACACCTACACTACATAAAATGCTTAGCCTGGTGCCTGGTAGCACTTAGCCAGTACTCAGCAAAATGGCAGTTCTCACTGATATTTTTAAGTAGCCCTAAATATAGAATTTGAACCTTCCTCAGAGTGGAAATGGTCCTTTTGAAACTCTGAATGTGGTGTAGCTATGGGGACTGATGCACGAAGGATAAAACAACAACAACTCTTCATCCCCCTCAAGACTTCTCGGGTGCTCCAGGGCTCAGCACACTTCTAACCACAATTCTCTCTTCCTTTCAGCACTTACTTACCTGGGCCAGGTCCTCAGTAGCCGCTGGGGATATTGGCGTCAAGTTGCCCAGAATCCAGTGGAGAAGACAGATATGGAAGAGACAGATACACTTCACGGGTGTGATACCAACTCGTGGGCAGAAGCAGGATCACGCTGTGGTTCAGGGCTCAGACCTTGGAGCCAGGCAACCTGGTTTTAACTCCAGATCTGGCAAGCTGCGTGAAGTTGGGCTGGTTAGCCTGCCTCTCTAAGACTCAGTACTTTCATCTGTAAATCAGGGAGAATAACAGCAGTTCTTCCCCTTCATAGGGTTGTTGTCAGGACTAACTAAGGGGCAACCCTTAGGAGCACGCCTGGCACATGGTGACTGTTTCATAAGTGGGCAACGAGATGTACGGATCCTGGAAATCTGGGCAACTAGATGTACGGATCCTAGAAACGCAGTCTGATTCTCTAACCCTGCAGGGGCTAGGATCCCCCCAGCAGGATTTAGCCATGGCCTCAAATATCCAGTCGGGGCAGACCTCAGAGCTCGTGGCCTCACCATACCTGAATTTTCCCTTAGCAACACTACACAGAGGCAGAGGAAACTGTCTCGGGTGTCAGGACGTACGCTTCCATTGCTTTAGCCGCCGTCCCGCCAAAACACAAAAGACCTGTGGCTGCAAAGAGTAACTCATTCACTTCCTAAATAGAAAGGAAACTCCAAATTATGTCTAAACACAACACCTCCCTTTCCTCATCTCCTCCCACTGCCCACACACACAAATAGCAAGAAAGCAAGCAGAGAAGGAAGAAAAGAAGGAAGTGGGGAAGGAGAAGACTTAACAAGAGCAGGAAAGGATGATGATGAAATGACAGTGGGCAAGGCAGGATTCTCTGAGGATGAACGCTACGGGCTGGAACACCTGAGCACACTCTCATCTGGCCTTACCTGACAGAGCAGACAGGTGACAGGTGTCTTCTCTGTGACTATTCCACCTAAACACCTTCTTGCCCGGACGTTCCCTCGGGTCATTCTGGGTGACTCCCAGGCTGAATGGACTCATGGTCTCATGGTGATTTCCAACAGAAGCCGATTCTTTCTTTTCCCTGGCATGAGTCTGGACATTCGGGCAGACAAAAGTGTTTGCGGGTTTTGTTGAACAAGGGAAGCACTGTGACGGGTGGGAGAAACACTGCCACTAAATGATAGATCTAGGCCAGCTTGCCATTCCAGATTCCAGACACACATGTGTGCACACGCACACATGCACACTCCTCTGTAACCCCATGTATGGCTACTCAAAGGGGTGACAGACAAAATATTTAATAATCTGACCGATCAGAATGGAAACTTGACTACAGCTTTGGGGAACATTCTAGAAGTTCCCCATTAGTATCCTTTTAGTTTGAAAATCATGGGAAGGCTTAGGGGATCCAACAGAAGGACCAAGGTAGTAGGCAGGCACTTAGGGCAACTGATTATTTTCTAATTCAAAGCATTTCAGTATTTTAATACCCACCATGGGCATACTTGCTCAGACCAGTTGTCTTAGACTGGGCTCCCTAGAAGTATACACTTAAATGGGGGTTTGTATATGAGTGATTTATTAAGAAACTACTTCCGGGGACGGGGTTGGGGGGAAACAGTAAGGAAGCAGATGACACAGTACACAGAAAGGAAGGAAGCCCAGCAAGGGTGGGGACTTTCGGCAAAGTCCCACAGGTAGTAACCTCAATCTGATCCCACGGGGGAGCTCTGGAATGCAAGTCGGCACCACAGCTGGCCTGCTCTTGGATGAGACAGTGGGGCTTTCGTACTCCTGCACCCAGGCGTCATTAGTTCAGGGTTGTCCTGGGAACAGGATACAAACCCTCAGGCATTTCTGGCTCTTTGCACACAGGCAAAGGAGTTCCAGTCATCTGGAAAGTCCTCTGAAAAAGAGCCACTGGTAATGGCTGTTGGAAGCAAAAGCACAGGGAAGTCAGAGATTAGAGACCACAAAAATGGTGAAAGGGGCTCTAGGAGAGGTGGGTGAAAGGCCAACGTTGTCCACAGCACCAGCTAAATGTCAGTCCAAACCCTCAAATGATCACTCCGGTACTTCTTAGCATGGGGCACCTGGCCCAGCGCCCAGCATTTCTCTTACTAGATATTATAATTCGCTTCCAGATGACCTCCTTGCCTTCTGTCTCATTCCCTTCAATGCCAAATAGCAACAAGAGCTAAAATGCATAGAGGGTTCACAATGTGCCAGGGACCATGCATGTGACATGTCCAACCTCACAACAGCTTTTCAAGGTGCTCATAGTCTTCCCATTTCACAGATGCACAAACCAAAGCTCAGCAAGTTTCAGACACTTGGAGATAGGTTCACAACACATAAGTGGGAACAGAGAAATTCCAATAAATCTCAGATCTGCCAGATTCAAGGGCGTATATTCTTTCCAATACCCACCCCCATCCAACACCCTGTCCTCTTTTTATTCATTTTGATGCAGACATGAACCAGAAGCAGAGCCTGAGATGAGGATTCATGCACAATTCATGTAATACGGTACGTTATTAAGGAAGCATTCCCGGGAGAAACTGGTAAGGGAGTGAGGGCAGGAAGGACAGGGAAGGGGACCAACCTGAGAGGGGACACCTGGTATGATTGAGAGACATGTCTGAGTGAGGGACAATTCAGGGAAGGTCAGCCTTAGCCCGATCCCACCCCGTCTGGAGCTCTGGAGTGTACATTAGGCTTCAGAGTTTGTTCCAATTGGAGGCAAGAGAACTGGGCTCTCATACACCCGCACCAGGTAGTCACCCCAGAGCATGTAGGCTCCCAGGGCAGGTAGACTCCAAGGGTGGCTCCAGCAGCCCAAGGGAGTTGCAGAGAAGCAAAGCCCACAGAGGCACGCCAGAGGAACCAAAGGCTACCTGGAGAAGGCACAGGCAGTGGCCTTCAGGGAACCCATGATTTTTGTCAAAGCCCAGCGGCACTTTCCGAAACCTCAAGAACCAATTTCCCTCCTGTCTTGGGGGTGGGAGGCGGGGAATATCCTTTCCTGATATTCTAAAGATCATCTCAAGGACCATTTATGGGAGCTGATTACCTAAACACAGCTCTAATCTAAGGAAAGTAGCCCTTTTCCCGCCTCTAGAAGAGAGAGAGAGAGACGTAATCGAGTAACTTGTCCCTGAATCTTCAGCTTTATTCATACAGATATCAGTAAATAAGAAAGAATTTGACTGTTAACAGAACTTCAGCAAATTGAGCTCACATTTTGGGACAAACTCAAAGGCAGCTGAGAGTTAATGCAAAATCCTCTACAAGGAAGATGATTGAATACATTACGGGGCTTCAATTTTTGCCATGGCAGATACGGAATGCACTTTTTGTTTCTTTCTGATGCACAATACCTCTGTTCATTTCCTTGATGCTAGCAGCTCCAGTATTGTGGAAGCTTCA